>JAHWFP010178329.1:0-13572 GCA_023313725.1 Lithobius niger | reverse complement strand
ATTGTGAATAAAGTCGGCGGTTTTCCAGGGCGTTGAGGACGCATTTGAGCACTAAAACCGCCTCGCTAGCCGAAAGCAGTTTGCTGTGTGAAGCTATTCGCTAGTCTGTCGTCCTTTATTACTAAGAGTTTGTTACTAAGAGTTTATTATTATGAAGAATAAACTATTAAATGTATTAATTAAATGGACAAAAAAGCGCTTCGCCATTTAGAATAAAAGTATTAAAGCTCGTATCCCCATGGAACTAACAGCTGCGAAGGTACACAAATGAAAATGGCCTAGAGTCAACTCTAGGCCATTTTCATTTGTGTACCTTCGCAGCTGCGCAACGAACTATAATTTGAACTCCAATTCCAGGGAACAAGGACTGTTTTGTACTCAATGGTTATGCCAGAAAGTAAACGCAGTTTGTGTTTGAAATGTTTAATGTTTGTGTGTGCGTGTGTGCTTGTGTATGTGTGTACTTAATTTGTGTATTATGCAGGCTTTTTTTTTGTTTGTCTGTGTTTGTTGTTTTATATTTTAAGTCTGTTTCTTGTGAGTGGCTATACGCGTATTTGTGTGCAGTTACAATTTTTCAATCACGCAGATTCCTTGTTAAGGGAGTTATGGGAGTTTAAATTATAATGCGTTGCGGTCGAGTGAACACTAATCCATTTTTATTTGTGTACTTTCACAGATGTCAGTTCCAAGGGGATACGAGCTCTGGTTTTTTTTAACTACAAATTAATTTTTTCAGTTAATTGTAAGGTTGTTAAGAAAATGGACGATGAGTTTCGAGAGGACCCAATTCTAATTCACTTCTCATACCTAGGTGATTCTGCACATAGTATTACATATTAGGCATCTGACCAAAGTTGGCTATTTTTTCTGCCGCTGTTTAGCTCCGGAAGTTCAACCTTTCAGTTCAACCCCCCAAACACTTACTGAGGATGGTCTGTTCCTGGGAGCTTTTATACCCGCTGGAGCAGAGCATTCCCGCCAAGGATATTCGTCATGTGACTGGCTGACTGCAGCGAATCAGTACCAACTGGTTGAGCATATATGTTGGCTGAGAGCCAATTTCCATGTTTAGGCGGCAATTGGACGGCCGCGCTGTACCTAATGTTAACGGCAAGGTGCACGCGAAGTGTTGGCTTCGTGTTGCGTCCTACCGTACATGTGAACGTTACATCTCCCCTTCCCTAAGTTTTTGCTTAGGCAAAGGAAAATTTAACTTTGTGCAATACCATGAATCTCTTGGCTTGCAATAAGATTATAAAATGTTTCTTTCCACTAGTGAGCAATTTATTCAGTTTACTTAACCTATAACAGAGTTTCACGAAATTCACATTGGTCTGCTTCAACGACCTTAAGGTGACGTTGGAAATAGTTAGCTTTCTTTTCAAAATTGAGTGAATTTTCAACACTTACAATCTTCGTTATGAAGTAAATCATCGCAGCTGACCTGAGAGTTCTTCGTACTTCATAGTGTTCGCATTTTTACTGTATTTAACCAGTATTTAAGTTTTTTTGTGGTATGCACAACTGTTTCTGAATTTTTGCATCGTGCACTAAATTCTGGCAGTGTTCCACACATTTAAATGGTTTCTCTCCAATTTTGAAGGAATAAAACTGAACTACTTATCTTTTTTTTTCCTGATTGCACATCACACAGTCCACTTGCTTCTCTCCAGAATGAATTGTTTTAATCACTCATGTTTTGAATCTCCCTCATCCTCACTTGCCCCTCTAGAAACTTCCATCTCCAGCATATCATCTGGGCCAAGTAGAAACTTCTCATCTTCCAATGACGATTTTGAGGTTTGAGTGCTAATGTACGCGAGGTTTGTCCCGCCTGGATATCGGTTGTGTCCTCCTGGAGCATCTTGGTCGAAGTTGTGGCAATTGTGAGATCCCTCGGGTTCTCCATAGCTGGTGGAAGATCATTGGCATATCTCACTTGGACTATAGTGGATGTCGGATGACCTGGTTTCCCCAAATTAAGTTCACACTTGTCGAGTTCGAGCTCCCAGCATTCTCTGGCCATCGTTGGTGACGGTTTTACGTACTGTAGAAGTCAACAAGCCGTTCAGACTTGTTAGCCGCCCAATTTTGAGGCAGTAAGGCCTCAGAATTAGAGATGTAAAAAAAACCTCTTATGTTGTTTTCTCGCTTAAGAAAAATGTAAATACTGACGATACGAATATTGTGTACCATTTTAAATCATGCGAGCAAACGAAAGACTGCAGATGCCCCAAAATCAATAGGGCCTCCGAAGTTAAGTACCTAGGTCTAGTCTTTTACCAGCATCTAAGGTGGACACCACATATTGACTACCTTGTAAAGAAATTAAGAAGGGTCTTGTACATATTTTATTACCTGCTTTAGTGAATAATATACTGCAGTATGGCATCTCATGCTGGGGAGGCACGAGTATCACGAATTTGCAACCTCTCCTCAAAATGCAAAAACTAATTGTTAAAACCCTGGCTTTTCGGAAATTAGGTCTCCCTCAATGCCACTCTTCCGCGAATTAAACGTTCTTCCACTTAGGTTTGTATATATTCACAAAATTGTTTGCTATTACCATAAGGCATCATTGTGTCATCCAGTTGCTAGCTGTCATTATACTCGTGCTATAAGTGATCATAAGGTGATTGTACCCAAGACTAATACAGAGGCTGCTCATAAATATTTTACCTACATTGCTCCAAAAATATATAACCAACTACCACTGTGCATAAGAAAGAGTGTTAGTGTGCATAGATTTGGCAAAGATCTCCGATCATGGCTGCTTCGTATGGACGAAGTAGAAAGTCTTACCAAAGTCTTGAAATAGGTGCTGTCGTAAAAAATAATTCTTGTATTATCATACTATGTTTACAATGTTTACAATCATTACCGAAATTTTCCCCCTTTTTTCCCAGCTGCCCTGCGCACGAGTATTTCACTCAAGCAAGACTTGTGTTCCAAATGGTTGTTCTATATTTTTACTTGTACATTTGTATATTTACTTACTCGCATACTTTTAAATCATTCAGATTGAATGTTAGTATCTCCGTGATAGCTACCATCTATATTGTATGATTTGTATTCACCATGCGAACAATAAACTTTACTTCACTTCACTTCACTTCACATAGAACCCTAAGATTTAAAACTGGAAGCTTTAAGTGAAAAGAGGTCCATTTCACTTTAGTTCTCAACGACGAGTTAACAGATTTATTTCAGTTGAATTTATTTTACGGAGCCGTGACCATGAGCTGTACGCTCCCAACTTAATAAAAGGGTTTAAAGGGTTTAACGAGCGTTAACCACTCCTGGTCATCTGCCCGAAGCACTAAGGCCCTAACTTAATAAATAGCTGGGGCCAACAATACAAACTCAAACAAGATACAACGACAATATACTTTCCTCGTGCCCAGGCATCGTTGCATCTTGTTCGCGTGAGCTCAAATCCAATCTTGTGCGCCACGCCTCTCTATTGTTCCGTTGTTACATGTTGCAGTATAGTAACATTTTCATACTGTTAGTGGCTCCTCCGCAAAACGGTTAGGGCTTTGTAGGGCAGATGACCGGAAGCAGTTAACGCCGGCTAAAATTCTTTGAACCCTTTGAAAACTGTCGTTTTGCATTTCATTGTGTATTTATTTTTTAGTTGGGGTATGTGACTTCGTGCCAGGGCCCTCTTTAATAAACTAAATTTCACCGCCTCATATCCACTTTTCGAAAGTTCTCATGCGCAAACGAATTCTACCAAGCCCTGCCTGCCAGCTGTGCTAATGCACGTCAAGGTACCGGGCGGTTTTTTTTTTTTAGCTGTATATTCTACTGTTTTTTTTCCCGAAAATTAAATCCTTACTCTGATTGCCTCAATTTAGGCGGAGCTGAATTCAGGCAGAATTTTTGGATACAAACAATATGACGAGACTACTCGTTTCTCGTTTACTCGTTTCTTTATTAGAGTTTAAATGCCCCTAGCATCGTACACTCTACCATACAGACTTATAGACTATGCTATAACAATCTCTACAACAATCTCTTCTAATAACTATGGTATACTGAAAATATGACTTTTTACTGATGGAGGAATAAGCTACTCTTGATCAGGATCAGTGGTAAGGCACTGCTTTGATTTTATTTTATTTTATTACAGGCCTAAACACCAAGTCCTCAGTCTAACCTACTTAAAACTACGGACACCAAACGCCACCAGTAAACCAAGCAACTAACAAACCATCAAAAACCAGCAAGCACCCTGGACCCTATGCACAAGGTGCCGGGAACAAGAGAGACTAACTCAGAGAACAAGAGAGACTAAGAGAGGTAACTCTAGGTGAACCGTCGTGTTGCCTTACAAAACCTAAGGTCCTGCGCAGGGGCCTATACCTAACACCACGTGTGGGGAGATGCCTAGGGCTATGCGAACCGGGTCGACATTGTGGGCAAAGTGCCGCTGAGCAGCCCAAAAAGGGCACTCCACCAAAAATGACGTACAGTTTCTTCTCCACCACCAGAGGTACAAAGAGGAGGCGAGACCACCCCAATCTGAACATGTGAGCCCTGAGCTGAACATGTCCAGTTCGAAGTCTGGAGAGCAAACCCGCATTGCGATGGGAGAAACTCGTGAGACCTAGGGTAGGCTGTGGTTGGGTGCACTTCGTACAAACCCCTGCCCACTGGACTGGCAGACCACTCTGCAGCCCACTCACGCTCAACAATCCTCGCAACCACAGGCCATAGGTCCCTCGGACCCATGGCAAGACTAATCACACCCCTTCACCATATGAGCCCTGCCTGGCGAGACTGTTCGCCCGCTCATTACCAAAGCAGACCGAGTGGCCCGCAGTCCGCTCAATGGAGACTGACCTGCCGCGCTGGCAAAGGACAAAAAGCTTCCACCCAATCTCAAAAGCGACCGGGTGGGAACATTGGAGAGACTGAAAACAACGCCTCAGGAAGTCAATACTTGCCAACGAGTCGGTGAGTACGCAGAACTCAAGCAACTGCATATCCAAACCAATGTCTACTGGCACAGAAATTGCAGCAAGCTCCCCCACGAAGGCCGAGGGGAGCGAGCAAAGAGAGAACCTGTACTCCAGCCACCAACACGGAACACAGACACAACACCCCCTCCCCTCGTTCCATGAAGAAGGAAGCGTCACAGAACCCCTGAACAGCCGAATGACTAGTCATGCCTCTTTCCAACTGCACAGAAGCCACCGCCGCCGGACACCACAGCCACGGGGTCGGTGGATGGACAGAAACCGGAGTTAGAAAGCCACCCATCCCGTTCAGCAGAAGAAGTGAGGCCCCCTGGCCTGGAGCACCAAGCAAACCACGGGCCCTATCCGACAGGGACATATAGTCCAACAGAATACCACCCAAGGGGTCCGACCTGCCCCTCCCAACTGCCCGCAGACAGATTCTAGCCAACAGCTCCCTGGCCCGAAAGGCAACAGGGCGCTTGTCAGCTTCCACATGTAGGGCAGGCACCGGGGTAGACGGCAAACAACCGGTGACCACTCTAAGGCACTAATTCATAGAACCTGAACATCCTTAACTGCCTGCCGAGAGCTGGCCAAAACAGGGTTGTGAAAATCCACGCAAGAGTGAACATAAACCTTGTAAAAGAAAACGACAGTGGCACGCTTCGCAATGGATGCATTAGTAGCGATGGACTGCAGCACATTCGACCGGGCTGACACATTTTGCTTCACGGCTGCTACATCTTGGTTCCACAACAGTTGTGGGTTCAGCCAAAAACCAAGGTAGCGAACCTTCGACTTCGCTGAGACCTGCGACCCATTTACCAAAATGGAGCCCTCCCAGGCCTACCCCCAGCGAAAAATCACCAGCTCTGTCTTGGCACTGGCTAACTGAAGGCTTCTAGCCGCTAGTGCGCACGACCCCCTTGCAATGGCCGCCTCAAGAGAAGCCAAAATCACAGGCAAGTCTCTCCCCATAAGCCAAACTGCCACGTCATCTGCATAGGCGACCACGTGGACCAAAGAGTTCATTTCTACTAGGACAGCATTGATTGCCACTGCAAACAGAGCCGGGCTAATCAGTCAGTGGAGCTAACACTGGACCACGCAACCCCTACCGTTGTCGCAAAGTGTCACACGCTGAGTAGTGCCATAACTGCAGCAAGAAGCTTTCCGCCAACACCCAGGGACCCCAGGGGATACTCTACCTACGATATGTCAACCATATCGTAGGCCGCCTTTATGTCCAGGAAAACAGCTACCGCAAAGCAGTTGTTAACCCAAGCCTCCCTGATGCCCGACTCGAGGTACAGCACCGCGTCCTGAGCACCCCTATTCTTCCGGAACCCAAACTGAGTGCCGAACAACCCACCCGAGCCCTCAATTTGCCACACCAGTCTATTGATTAGTATCCTCTCGTATCCTCTCGCAATTGGCCGGTAACTCGTGACGGAGGAGCGGGGCTTGCCCGTGCCAAGCACCGGGATAAGGACAGAGAAAAGCCAGGAGGCCGAAACCAGGGCCCCGTCGAACAGGGTCTAAAAGAAGTCCAACAACGCCGTCTGCCCATCCCAATCAAGGTCATGGAGGTCGTCATAAGAGACCCCGTCAATCCCCACAGCACTCCCAAGCCAACAAGAAGCTAATGCCACAGAGAGTTCCTGTAGGACCAGCGTCTGGTCAGCCCCATTCAACCCGACCCCCAACTTGTGGGCTGGGGAGGAGGACTCCTCGGTGCACCATAGACCTCCGCAAAATTAGCATTAAAAGCCTCAGCCATCTTTGGGCCCCTAAGAACCTCGTTGGACTGGCCAAAAACCCAAGCAACAGTAGCACTTACATCACGTGGGCGGACCAAGGCCCAGACATGCGACAGGGAAAGGCCCAGATATACCTGTTTGCAAAGCCTCGCTCAGAACATTGCCCTCTCCCTGCAGAGAAGATACCGAGTTCCTTGGGCAATCCTAACAAACTCGAACCATGGTCAGACCGACATCGCAAAACCGCTGCCAGGCTCGCCGACGATCCCGCACAGCAGTCACACATATCGAAGTCCACCACACCACCACACGGCTTGTCTACCAGACTTTCCACGCAGGCAGCTCCTGGCACCACGCCTCCCACCAACCCACTTTCTAAGCCAAGGGGTAAACTCACCAGAATCGACAACTGGCGGAACCTGCGGTACGACACCACCAAGATAGCCACGCCCCCCGCCATCCCAGGTTAACGCCACAGGAAAGTGGTCGCTACCCCGTAAATCAGATGAAACCTCGAATGAGAACCGGGAAGCCAGCTCGTACGAGCAGAGGAACATAGTCAGGACCTACTCCTGGTTCTTGTCCCCATACTTCCTTACAAACGTTGGTGTGCCATTCTGCGGCACAGAGAGGCCCAAACAGGCCAAGGATTCAGCAATCAGATGCCCAAGGGCGTCACAATGACCACTCCCCCAGATCCAGTGATGTGCGTTGAAGTCCCCCCCCCCCAAAAAAAAAACCAAGGGCCGGGGGAGGGACCCAACCCACTCCACCCAGTCATGACACGAGACCCATCCAGTGACGTGAACAATACCAATGGTCAACCACCCTAGGCCCACTCACCCGGAACACACATGCATCAATACCCCTGCACCCCCGAAAGGGGGAATCACAAATGGGACCCAATCCTTAATGAGCACCCTCACATTCGATGGCGTCTCCTACCTGAAGACGCCCCCTCTTCTTTACCAGCATTTTTGCCTCCCAGTCCGCGAATTCTACCTGGAAGGCGTTATTTGCCCTCAAACAAAGGAATTCGTCGCAGATCAACAACTTCCACCAGTGCATCACACACGTTTTCCAGCAAATATGGGTGACCACCTTCAGCCGCCAATACAACAAGCATCCTCTCCATGGGAATGTCTGCCAGGGCTCCTTTGTATAAGCGCTGTAGTCAGGCGAAGTCACGTGGGATCTCCTGTGGCTCATGGTCAGCGATATCTTGGCCACCCTCCTCCATCTCAAACGCAGCAGCTTTGTCCTTCCACCCGGGAGGTTACTACAGCCACATAGGGAGCTTTGGGTGCAATTAGCACCCCCACACCTGCTGACCCGCATTCACCACCACTGGGTTTCCTGTGGTAAACCCCGTCCCTTACCACTCCTCTCCTATCGGAATCCCGATCTCCACCCAATTCCTCATTAACCACATTGTTGCGATCTGCATTGTTACTGTCTGCAGTGTTGTCCTTCGTGGTGCCTTTGTTATCATCCTTCAACCCTAGATCCACAGTCTCTTCGTTTCGTTCACTCACCCCATATAAATTTAGGTCCACCTCATCCATACCAATGTCTGCCACTAACCTTCATATTTCCTGGTACTTTTCCTTCGACACCAAACCACAAAGAGCTTATGCCTGTGTTAGAACACCCTGCTGACGTAGGGCAACCAAAAAACGCTGCACTGGCCTGGCTATCTTGAAAAATGAGGGGATTAAAGGAATGATTGTTGGCAATAAACTGAAAATACACTTAGGGCTGCATCGGCCAGATGACCAGGTGCGGTTAAGTCTCGTTGAAACTCTTTGACCTTTTTTGAAAATGCACGATACCATCTGAAAAACTGAGGGAAATGATGGCTTCGCCGATCGTTCATCTATCCAGCAACAAATTTCAAATCCACAACCACTCCTCTGCTACCATTTGGCTGCTGTAACGGCTAATTGGCCAATGGCAAAGGTGAAAATTATCAATGTGAAAATTGATAGACGTAAAATTCTTGCAACAAAACAGAGATGAAGATAAGACGCTATGACCAACATTTTGTTCATTCATAATCCTATGAATGTTGTGACAGCCACCCAAAATCAAAACTGATATTAGAGAACACGCCAAGTTTCCAAAACGTGTCGTCCTTTGAAAGTAGTGATATCATTCAACCAGGAAAAGGCGGCCAAAGTTAATTCTATTAGCCAAGCTAATCGCACTTAATAATACTTTGGGACCATTCATACAGTATGTCACGCTATTTTTGGCCAATTTTGACCCCTCTCCTCCATGTCACATTTTGTCACAACTACTCACACCCCCCTTAAAAAGTAGGTCACACCGATCTCCACCCCCCCCCGCCCCCCCCAAAAAGAAAACGAGGGGAAAAAGACAACGGGTAATTAAAAAAATAACAAAAATGAATTTACTCAGTAAACAAGGAAGAAGACCAGTAAATCGACAATAAGACAATAACAAAATTAATATACTAAGACTTTTCAATCCACGGGTTTGCGAGGTGTCGGTCTAAAGTTGTAATTGGCATTCCTGTTAAAGGTTCTTCATCTGAAGTCACTGAAAGCACTTCAATGTCCAACTAATCCTCATCCAGCCACTCAGCATCTTCCTGGGCTTCTTTATTGGCTATGATAGCCATCAGTTCCCTCTGCCTTTTCGCCGCTAAACGGAGTGGACGAATCCTTTCAACTGGCTGTGGTTTTTTAAGCTTGCTCGGGAGGAATGGTACAATCCACAAGCTTTAAAGATTCTGTGTGGTAAAGTGTAGTGGACCGATGGACAGTACATATCATACGGTATTTGTTTAAAATTGTTGGCAAAGCGTGGAAGAATGGATGGACTCAAGGCACGTTGCAAGAAGACTGAAGGAAACTATGCGTTTACCAAATTATCAAGGTCTGGCGCCTTGAGTCCTTCTGGTGTTTGAATGATTGGCACAGGTGGAGGAAAAAAACCGGTCAGGAAAAATGGTAAAGAAGGAACTTCTAGCTGGACGGCAACAGGCAGCATCAGCCCATTTAACTATCTGCGCAAAATATTGGCTCTCACGGATGTGTTCCTTCCTCCATGAAGCATCCTTTATTAACAGTACGGAAAAGTCAAGTTCTGAGTTTTCTGGTGTCACATACTCAGTGTTTATCCAGAATAGTTAAAGACCATACATCATCGGCAAGTGTTTTTCCTGCAAACTGAAAATTTGACTTTTCCAAGTCTGAGTCAACAGTGTTTCCACTCGAGTCCAAGTGACCCCCATAATGGTCGTGAAGTAGTATCAGCCCAGCCAGATATCTGCTTAAAGAGGCCATTCTTCTTTCAACACGGTTAAAAGCACTGCGACCTGGTGCATTTGAAACAGTGAACAAAAGCATCAAGATTATGTTCCAAGAAATGATGAACTCAAACGTTAACAACTTTTTCATAACGATGGTTTTTCGTCTGGTCCTCCGTCCACTGAACATACAAAAATAGGTTTAGCACTTCCTCTGAACTTAGTTATATCTTCAAACTCTGGTAGCTGAAGAAGTCTGCTAAAATCTTTAGCGTGGGACATTGCTGTTGAAGAGGAATGTTACCCAGACCGGATAGCTATATAGGCAGGCCCAGAATATGACACAGCCTTGAAATCTCCTGGTGCGTTCTCTTTTATCGCTATTGTAGCATAAAAGGAAGGAATGAGCTTGTGGCGTGCTGCAATTACCCAGTCATGGCCTGGCAGCCAAACACGATACTCCACGTGCATGACCAATGGTGTTTTGTAGCAGCCGTTAATCCAATAGGGACCCTGGCCTCGTCATCCTGACTGATGAAGCAAACTTCATGCGGCCCAAGAACTGAGACCATCGTCCCTAAATTCTTGATTGTCGCTGTGCAAAACTTCCCATCTACATGCTTAGAATGCATATCGTTTCTGGATCTTAAAAGTTTCACTGGTACTGTTGCAACGTGTCGCTTTCCCTCTATTGTGTCCGATCTCCGTGGAATGAGACGTAAATAAACACCTGCTCTGCTAACATTAAAGCCCATACGTTTTAAGTCACCAGTGAGTTCATCTAAAGTTTGGACACAACGAATATGTTCACTTCTTCTTCTGTCTTCAGCAGCACAGCCATGCATAGCAATGTCTACAATTGCTTTCAAGAGACCTGGTTGCTCAACTTCTAGCCGGGGACCGCCAGGCACACTTCTGATGCCAGGTTCTTTCTTCAAATTCGGGTTATTCGAACACAATTCTTCTAGCTTTCTTTTCTTTTCTGCACGTGATTTGCGTTCCTGTTCGTGTTCTTTTTTCTGCAAGTCTGATTTTAATTTCTTCAGCTTTTTTTGTTATTAGTTCACTCTCTCGTAGAATTGTAAGGAGGCCCGCAGTTTTCCTTGTCATTAGTCCCAATATTTCTGATTCCATAACTGATATAGTTTTCTGAAAAAATGTCTTGCGCCGGTGCTTCCCGTTTCTGACTTACATTTATGTTCTGTTTTTGAGTTACATGCGGACTCGTTGCATTTTGTTCTTGAGTTGGTTGATTCTCTGCTGTAATAGAATCCGCCACAGTGTTGCCCATCTGCGTACTTGGCGTCTTAGCTGTTTTTTGTTCTGCCGCCTAAAAATAATACAAACGTTCTTGTTTAACTACCAGGTGCAAATGAAAAGTCTGGCCAAACTTTCAGGGTGCAGTCCATGATCAAAGATAAAACTGAAAAGTCCTATGAACATAGGTCCGGAAATACAGCCATCTTTAGTAACATCGCCCCCCCCCCCCAAACTTAAGTTCTATATTAGGTTCCATATTTCTGTTGCATCTTTCTGCACATTTTGCATTTTTTTTTCCGGAAAGGCACTTCTGTGGGCTTCCACAAAAACTCTGAAATAGCTTAGTTTTTGTCTGCCATGACAGTTTAAAAATAGTGAAGCCACAAAATAATAAAGTTAGAGCAGTAATGGCAATATTACACAGCACTGGATTGCACCAATACAAAGTGGGAGAGGAGAACAGCTGGTTAAGTGGAATGTAAGTGCATTTAGAATGTAAGGTTGGGAAAGGCTTGAATTAAGTTCAAACTGACCTTCAAGACTTCCCCCACCAAATATTCAGAATTATATTTGAATAATTTTAATATTGAATACTGAAAGGTTGAAACAGAAGCCTTGTGTTTTTAGAGCACTTTATTGACACCAGAACACATAATAATATATATTATTTAGAAAAAAAAAGTAATTCTATACAATATTACTTTTTTTCATAAATATTATTATTATTATTTATTAAATAAAGGTGTAAAAAAATATAAAAACTGTGACGTCACATTTTGACAACGCCTGGGGGGGGGGCGGGGGGGGGGGGGGGGGGGGGGGGGGGGGGGGGGGGGGGGGGGGGGGTGACTTACTTTATGAATGGTCCCTTGGACGTTAAATAAAACTTGATGATTGCTACCACTAGTAGCAACGTTCTAGTTTTCATTGAACTTTCGTACTATTAACCGGTGCGATTAACTTGGCTAGTAGGATTAATCTTGGCAGCCCTTCCTTGGTTGAATGATATCACTACTTTCTAAGGACGACCTTTTTTTGGGAAACTTGGTGGCTTCTCTTATACCAGTTTTGGTTTTGGGTGGATTCATCTATCCAGCAACAAATTCCCTCTTCTACGTAAAAGCATTCAGCACAAATTCGACCCAGAATACGATTAAAAAAATAATAATAATAACACACAGGAGCCCATGGAGTGTGCGGACGGGTAGGGCCGTGCTGGGGGATGCCGTGTGAAGCCAGACATGCTGAATGAGGCGTTAACCGCATGCTAAGGTTCTGTCGTTTGGAATAACGCAAAGCCCGCGGGCTAAAGGTTTGGACTTTGTGGTACAAAGGCTTATTTCTTTATTTCAGGTGGAAATATTCATGTGTAAGTTCATGGAGTCCTGGTCAGGGGATGCGGTGATTGAGTGAGTGCAGCGAAGTACATACACGGGATTCACGCCTCCCGCGACAAACACATGACAGAGCAAACGGAGCATTGAACACCACGAAGAGAACGAAAATCTGCGTATGTTAGCCAGTCTGCGCAAAAATACACAGACGGGATGCTTTGTGACCAAAATACACAATTTGTACTTTGTACTTTGTAACAAACATACACAGACGGGATGCTCGCCTTCCGCGACAAACCCATGAGAGAGCAAACCGTCCCAATTTCAAACGCTGCATCCAACACCACGAAGCGAACGAAAATCAGCGTTTGTTTGACAGTCTGCTCAAAATTGCACAAATGGGATATTTTGTAACAACAATACACACTTTTAGTTTGTAATTTTGTACTTTGCAACAAACGTTTACAGACGGGATACTCGCCTTCCGCGACAAACCCACGAGAGAGCAAGCCGTCCCAATATTGCAAACGGTGTATCATACATCACCCGTGCTAGGGCTTCAGCTAGTACCTTATAAAGACAGCATTTTGGCAATGATGTGATGAAGAACTGATTCCTGAGTTCTGGCTTGAGTCACAGTACTCGAATAAAACGTCAGTGCGCAAAGCTGTGGCTAACTCTACTTGTGTACTTTGATGCTGTTGGCTTGTTTGCGGTTCACCTCCAACCATACGATAGTCATTTTTGTTTGGCAGCCGAAAGCATCATTGTTGCGTTAGAAAGCGGTATTTCTTCTGTGGTGTCAAGCTGTAATAAGTAATAGTTATAGCCATCCTTTTTCCAACAATGGGGTAAAGTAAGTGTTTTATTGGATAGTTTTTTCGTACGAGGAGCCAGAATCGTCCGTGCCCGAAGGGCGAGGATGGTCTGGTCCGAATACGTAAAAACTATCCAATAAATCACTTACTGTACCC
>JAHWFP010178327.1:0-16553 GCA_023313725.1 Lithobius niger | reverse complement strand
GTTGGTTGGTCCGTTGGTCCGTTGGTTGCACTTTTTTAGTCTGGGTGGAGCCCAAACGAAAGGTCGGATTGAAATGAAATTTGCACAACGCTTTATAACCCCAAAAGTATTGCTTAGCCAAAATTTGACGTAAATCGAACAATTATTACTGTAGAAATTTTAAAATTTTCGAAGTTATATCTAACACTCACCATTGTAAATTTGGAGTCGTGAATAGTTAAGGAATTCCGACGAAGCATACACCATGCTAATGGTAGTCAAGTGAACTTTAAAAAACACGACAAATTAAATTTTGGTTGCTTCTTTCTAGCTAATAATCTTTTTCGACGTAACTCAACGAAATAATAACGTTTGATGCTTGCATTTACCCACTACAGTAACAAACGCTACCATAAAAACAAAAGGATTCCATTAACGACACACGTTAGTTTCATTCGATGAGTATTTTGTATGCTTCTATTGATGAGATATCTGTAATTGTAAAGAACATGAAAACAACAACATGACGGTTTTGTTTTAAATCATTTTCAAAAAACTAACTTTACTTCTTCTATTTTAATCGCTAAACTGATCAGTAAAATCATTGATAGCGAATGCTGGCCTGAAGGTTTGAAAAAACAAGTTTTTAGACCCGTTTACAAAAAAAGACAAAAAAATGACTTAAATAACTACAGACCCATTTCGGTTTTACCAGTAATTAATAAAATAATTGAAAAGTTTTTTGCTAATAAAATCACAGAGTTTCTTGATAAAAATAAGCTTATAACGAAGCAACAATTTGGTTTTAGAAAGAATTTAGAGACCAGTGATGCTTTAAAGGAAATTAATGACATGATCACAAAAGCACTTAACAGTGGCAAGCATGTTAGTGCAATACTTATTGACTTACAAAAAGCCTTTGACACCATAAATCACGCAATTCTTTTTCGTAAATGTAATGCTCTGGGTCTAAGAGGAAAAATCTTAAACATTATTAGAAATTACATGGAAAACTGAATCACTATTACAAAAATTAAAGATGAATTTAGCGATATGGCAAATGTGAATACAGGTGTTCCCCCAGGTTCTGTGCTTGGTCCACTGTTATTTTTAATATACATTAACGATATTGAAGACGCTTTAAACCACGGCTCTGTATTTTTGTATGCTGATGACATTTTAATATCAATAAAGGAAAATATTGAGGAAATGCAGGCAAGCCTCCAGGAGAATTTCGACAATATTAACGATTGGTTTGTCCTAAATGAAGTGTTTATTAGCGAATCCAAGACATATTTGATCCGTATTATGAATCCACATCGTAAATCAGAATCGAACTTTGATATCTTTATTCATAATGAACAATGTAATCGCACAAATTGTATTAACAATTGTATAAAACTTAACAACGTCAGTGAAGTGAAATATTTGGGCTTTACTCTGGATAGTAAATGGAATTACAACAAACATGATTAACACTAATCAATGATTAACAATGAATAGCAATGATTAACACTATCATTATTAAATTAAGAAAAATAATGCCAAGTCTTTATAAAATCAAGAATATTCTAAGTATAACAAAGAAATTAAAAATCTGTTACGCTTGGATTGAATCTGTTCTGAGGTATGGTATTGAAGTCTATGGATTCGCATCAAGCTCTGCATTATCTAAACTTCAAAAAGCACAAAATAAAATCATTAAGATACTTTTTAGAAGTAAGATTAGTGAAAAAACTAATGAATTATTCACCAATATGAAAATTTTAAGGATTACTCAATTGAGAGATTATGTTGTGATCCTCAACCACTACTATAGCCATAATTTTAAAACTAATGATAAGTCTAAAACCCTATACTTTAGGAGAAGCACTTACCGGTACACAGTACCATTCGCAAAAAATGTGTATGGTGAACGAAACAGAGAATACACTGTACCAAAACTTTTTAACAGCTTGCCTGAACACTTACTTAACTTTGAAAAATTAAGGGAATTGAAAAGGACGCTAAAAGCACATATGTACCTTAAAAATATTTAAAGATGAACTTTCACTTTTTCTTCTCCTTTGTACATAAAACTTTGTACGTTTTTGCTGTGGTTATCAATTTATAATATCTTTGACCCTCTCTTTGTTTAACTATGGACTTGCTTGTATTTACATTATTGCCCTATACTTTCTCACCATATTAGTATTATTATTAAGTTACGTTTTTCAATTATGTGAAATATTGTTGAAATATTAAGAAATATTGAATATTGTAGACTCCTACAAGTTTGAAATAACAAACTTCGAGTCAATATGCAATAAACTATCAATAACTCAATTATAAAAAAAAAATTTCAAAAAAAGAATGCTTTGAAGATTATTCAATTCAACATGGCAACGAAAGTGGCGTCTACACTAGCGTTGGGAATCCCGACTATGAAACCTGAAATCGTCGTATCAAGGCCAAGCGGTATTATAAAACGATATTGACATCAGACAAAACACGAAAGCACGAAACACGAAACAATAATATGCCTGCCTCTCTTAATTCCTGGTTGCCACGGTAACCTGAAGACTCGAAACCAGAACCGTGTTGCATCGCATAAAGGAATAGGCTTAATCTCGAACCACTGTTGTAAGCTGCTACTAACGAAAGTAAATCGGAGATAAATATTAGGCCTAAACGCTAACAATTAGGCGTAAAACCTAAAACTAGGTCTAAAAGCTAACACATTTCAAACCTAAATTGTGATGGTTATTTCTTTCAGATTATATAATAGAGATTGCTGTTGCAGCCATAGAGCTAGGAACTAATATATTATCTTGCATTGCATTGCATTCGATTCCCCACTCAGGCAGTCTGTCATATAAGTCCAAAAGGCAACGTAAATAGGTTTGCTTGTGTATTAATTTGACTCGAGCTTTCGGCTTTCAGTCCTGTGTTCCGACACTCAAGGTGTGAGCCATCGCTGTTACCATCGCCGCCAATAAAAATAAAACGGCACGTTTGTGATGGCTGTTTGGGCTGCCGCAGCTAATAATTCTGACATTGTTTACAACTATAATTATTGCCGCGCAAAGTGCCTTCCCTAGATTACAAAATGTTAATAATAAAGCATTTAACTGTAAGCCAAACAATCATCTGAGCGATAGTTTTTAACAATAATAAAAAAATTTAGCAGGTTGGCAATGCTGCCGCTGGTCTTACAGTATAGTCTTGACAACGCCACCAACGAAAATATTGATGCACACACCTCTATCACGCACGGCGACAGCGATTTTAAAACCACAATATAATCCATCAGTAACGATCACAATATTGTAGGTCAAAAAGTGTTAGCTCTTAGACCTACTTTAGCCTTTAGGCCTAATTTGTAGCTTTTAGGCCTAATACTTAGTCGTCATTTTTATTCCGTAAGTAGTAGCTGCGTTTGAGATTAAGCCATTAATGCACCACGGTTCGAGTCCACACGTTGCCGTGGCAATGAGGAATATTTAAACTATTAGATGCAGACATTATTGTTGTTTCGTCCTGTGTTTAAATACGTCGTCCGATGTTTAGTTCGTTTTATATGTATAGCTTCGCCGTGATACGACGATTTCGGTTTCATATTCGGGATTCCCATCGCTAGTGTAAATACCAGTTTCGTTGCCATGCTGAAGGTAATCCCTCCAAGCATTCTTTTTTTCAAATGATGCTAAGGTGTATCGTACCGGCATCCTTTTGTTTTTTATGTTTGCGTTTCTTCCTGTAGTGGTTGAATGCAAGGGCCAAATGTTATTATTTCATTAAATTACGTCGAAAAAGGTTATCAGCTAGAAAATTTAATTGTCCGTGTTTTTTTTAAGTTCACTTGAGTACCACCAGCAAGGTGTATGCGTCGTCGGAATTCCTTAACTATTCACGATTCCAAATTTACAATGGTGAGGGTTAGAAATAAATTCGAAAATTTGTTATTTCTCCCGTAATAATTGTTCGATTTACGTCAAATTTTGGCTCAGCAATACTGTTTGGGGTATCAAGCGTTGTACCAAATTTCATTCCAATCCGATCTTTCGTTTGGGCTCCACCCAGACTAAAAATGTGCAACCAACGAATTAACCAACCAACCAACCAACATTTTGCAATTTGGTGTCCGTTATGCTACTATTCGCTCGCTAGCTCCGCCAATTATTACTAGGAAACAGGCTTTGGGCCTATTGTAGGCGGAGCGAACCGATCTTCATTTCAAACTTATATTTAGTTTTTATTTTAATGATGATACCACATTTGTTAATAATTCTTCAAAATCTGGGTGCAATACTTAATGGGCTTTGTTGGGCTGTTTGCCTTTTGGTGTGACGTAGCCTACTGCTGTTCTTTGCTGGCCTTTTTCTTATTTTAGCCTTTTTTTGTAATGTAGGCCTATGTTAGGTGTCAAATTGACGTTAGCAAGCTTTCGCACTATGGGCCTCGGTTGCAGGGTTTTGTGTTATTACTTCGTGAAACTCTGGTTTGGTCTAGATAAACGGTGAATAAATTGCTCACCATGATTTTTGTGTGATAACTAAACTTAGTGCATAGTAGGAGATTCATGGCATTATGGAAAGGTAGGTCTTCCTTTGCCTAAGCAAAAACTTAGGGGAGGGGAGATGTAACAGCTTACATGTACGGCAAAACGCAAAACACACGGAGCCAGCACTCTGTGGTGCGTCTTGCTGATTACGTAGCTGCTGAGTGCCCTTTGCCACCTAACTCGGGAATTGGCCGAGCACCAACAGCTGGGTTGCAAACGAGTCCTGCTGCTCAACCATTTGGAACCAGGTCGCACCAGTAAGCCAGTCACTTGGCATAAAGCCTTGGTTGGATTCCATTGCTCCAGCTGGTTTAAATGCGGCGACTGGAGCACTGAATCCTCGGTTGGCGTTGGAAGTCAAACTGAAAGGTTGGAAGGTATGTTATGCTGTGTGTGCAGTCCCCTAGCTAGGCAGTAAGAAGTGAATTTAGGATAGAGCCTTTTCGAAACTAATCGTCTACTTCCTTAGCACCTTACAGCCCTAATACCAATGACAATAAAAAAGGAAGCGAAAAAAACCAACAAGTTAACTAAATAAAATACGGCTTCGCCATTTACGAAAAAAAAACATTAGTTTGTTTCAACATGGAACTCGCAACTATGAAGGCACACAAATAAAACACGGATTAGAGTTCACTCGAAAGAAACAAACTAAAATTTAAACCGCAATTCAAGGAACAAAACACCACAATTCGACCCCCTCCGCCCCCCCCCCCTAAAAAAATGCACGTATTAATGCATAAATTAAACATGCCCGCACAGACATGGCCAGACATGGCCAGACATGGCCCACTTCAAACACAAATTGTGCTCACTTTCTGATATTACCAAGGAATAAAAACAATCCTTCTTCACTGGAAGGGGATAAAACTACCTTAAACTACCTTGCTTCACATTTGATTCATTACACACGCACACACAAAAAATACACATACTCTTACAACACAGAATTAAAACACAAACCGACAAACACAGGCAAAACAAATTCCAAATAACAAAACGTTTGCGTAATGCACAATTTAAACACACTCACAGACACGGCCCAATTCGAGCACAAGTTGCTTTCACTTTCTGTGATTACCAAGGAATAAAAACAATCCTTGTTCGCTTGAATTGGGGTTCGTAATATAATTCGTTTTGCTCGCGTGAAATCTGATCCTCTTTTTTTTTTTTAGTTGTGTACCTTCTCAGTTTTGAGTTCCATGAGGATACGAGCACTAATGCTTTTTATTCTGTTAATGCGATTATCAAGTTGCAATGACACAGATTTTCATACGGTTTCTCTCTACGAGATGGCAGCAGGTACACCTCAGCGCGCACTCAAATTTCGGGCGTTCACTTTCGCTTTCGCTTTCGCTTTCGGTTCGGACCGGCATGAAAGGAAACCCTGAAACGAAACGAACTGCTAATTTAGTCCGAAAACACTTTCAGTGTCCGTTTGTTGTTTGTTAGACGATTACAAATTTCTGTAACAGAAATTCTAGTATTCAATAAATTTTGTAATCTCTCGAGATGGGGAGTTTTAATTTGATTTATCTCCGAGTTAGCTTTCCGTCCTATTTCTTCCTGATTTCTCTTCAATAGCTGGCAGAAGCTTACTACAACGCTCACAAAAATCGAGCTTTTGGTACGAAATTTAAAACTGAAACGATGCCAAGCGGCTCTTTTGGTTCCAGAACAGTTTGTAGTTTTCGAAACTCTCGAATTACGAAGTTGTCGAATGATTTCAATATGATTTCTGTCCACTAGATGGCAGTTGCTGCACTAGGACGCGCGCAGAAATTCAGCTTTGAGGTTTCGCTTTCGCATCGGATTGGTATGAGAATACTGAAACGACCCGAACTGCTATATTGGTCCAAAAACACTTTGGGTGTCCGTTGGTTTTTTTGTCAGACAATTACAAAGTTTTTTTGTCGGACAGTATAAAAAAACCTGTAACATAATTCTACTTTTCATTCAGTTGTTCTTGAATAGCTCGGATTACGAAGCTACCGGTCTAATGAATTTAATGTATTTCACTCCCACTAGATGGCGAGAGCTGTACTGCTGGGACTTTAAGTATAGGTTTGTTGCAAATACAACCGGAATGGCAAGGACCTGGTGGCCACTGACTGCCATCCGATGTTAAAACTAAAAATTAGAAATTACAAATGTTTAAGAGTTTAAAACATTAAAACGAAGACAATTGCCCGGCTGTAAAGGAAGGGTATATGGTGTTGGGTTGGGGTCACGAATGCTTTACCACCAAGGTTAGACCTACCAGGGACACAATGGTCCCCGATGGCATCGCCAAACGTGAGGGACAAGTGGAGGGAAAAGCCAGGTATCATTGTCAACATTTCTGCAATACAATAAAATATAATAAAATTTAACAAAATATATATAAATGAATAAAATGCATTGCAGTTCATGTAGTCTTGATTCAGGCAACGTGAAAAACGAATGGTGCGGATTCGAACCAAAAATTTGGAAAACCCGAAATAAAAAATATTAATGTTAAAAGAACTCTTCCCTACTTTTCATAAAACGTCAACCAATGGTAGCTTTCGTTTTCCCCTTTTGCTGTTCGCAGTTCTACGTACAGTGGACATAGAGTGGAAGGAGAGGGGGGGGGGGGAGGTAGGGTGGTGGATGATATTTTACGCTGGGTTAACTTTATTTTAGATTGCACTGCAGTGCATACAGGCTGTGCAGCAAAATCCATTTCCAGAATGTATTTCCGTTAACAATAAGAAATATGCAGTAATTACAGTAATATTAATTTCTTGAATTTTGAAACAGTAATAAATTAAAAATAAAATTATTTAGAAATAATTTACAAAATATGTATCAATATACATCTTCAATAACAAGTGTATATATGTATTTATATTAATTGCAGAGTATTTGAGTTTTTATTTCCAATAAATGTACAATTGGGAAAAAAAAACCAGAGGCGTTACGTTTCATGCACGGAATTTCCACTGTTGTTACGAGACATAAAAACAACAATTTATTGAATTTAAAAATAGATAAATTTCGTTAACGGCTAAGTTGAATAATAAATTCAGGGTTTTGATAGTAAATACAGATTCGCAGAACCAATATACATTACTGCACCACTATAAGAGTTCATTTTAAGTTTTTTTTAAACATTTAAAACCAATAACAAGTAATCTCTATTATTTTATAGATGGAAATCCTTTTTACAAAAATATACCACGGAGAATAAACTGTAATTAACGTTATAATGTATCAATCCAAAATAAAAACTGGAATAAGAGAAGCCGCCAAGTTTCCAAAAAGGGTCTGCCTTTGAAAGTAGTGATATCATTCAACCAGGGAAAGGCCCCCAAGGTTGATCCTATTAGCCAAGTTAATCGCACTTACTAATAGTTCGAAAGTAAAATGAAAACTAGAAGATTGCTACTACGTCCAAAGTATTATTCGGTGCGATTAACTTGGCTAACAGGATTAACCTTGGCGAACTTTCCTCGGTTGAATGATATTACTATTTTCGAAGGCCCACCCTTTTTGGAAACTTGGCGGCTTCGCTTATACCAGTTTTGGTTTTGGGTGGATATCACAACTTTCGTAGGCCTGTGAATGTACAAAGAATCCCACGGTCTAATCGTCACCTCTACCTTTTTTGTCTGAAGGTATTTTATGTCTATATATTTTGTCATTCATTATTTTCACATTTGCCATTGACATTCCAAATAAATTAATTAATAAGTTCCTATGCAATAAAAAATACCCTGTCTCTTAGTGAACCAGTAATGAGAAAAAAATACAAAAACACTCCACGGATAATAAACTGGCATTAACGTTATAATGTATGTGAAATTACTACGCCAGTAGTAAGTTCTGCCACTAGATGGAGTTACGCGTAATTAGACATGCATTTTTCAGTAAATTAGACTTAATTTTTTATTTGTCTTATGGGTTTTAGCATAAACCTATAGATCATATATAGATAATGCGAGTACACTACTCTTAGGCCATGAAGTCCAATCCAGACAAGCCAGAGATGCTCGCGACTGCATCATGACGCGGGATGGTGTAAGAAAGACGTCAATATCCATCGATAAACGCGTTACAAACCAAATGGTAGCAGCAGTTTTGACCATATAGGCACGTAGTAACGCGTCACTTCGCACGAACATTTCTTCTGTATATGGTTAGGGCTTAAAGTGGCACTATCGCCGATTGAAAAGCGAACGAAAATACCGTGGCACCATCTAGCGTGGCACCCTACCCAGGTGCATGAGAACGCACAAAATCTTCACCTAATAAACCTGATTAAACCAATTATAGTGAGAGTCGATTAGTTACCTCTTGCGAATACAGCGATCGGTATGGCTACTAATTGTCTAACACGTGTGATACCCATCCTAAGAACACAATCCTAACACCCAAATGATTTCGTGGCCGCGGTTCCACGACGCGTATGCAACCGTAAAACCAGTGGTCGCTTGCATTTCTAGCTTTTTTGCCTCAATCCCCCACTACATGTTTAGGTCAACTGCGTCGGATGCCATGGCGGCGCGCACCGATTCTTCAATTGGTTTCATGTTAAACTGTAAGTTTAATTAGAACACTAGTGAACTGAATCAACATTAAAAATATCCAGCATCGTTTGGCAGTTTTACGATACGGGAGGCCTCCAAACCGTTTAGTCTCGGCGTTTTGCACATTTCATTTATCCGACTGCAACGTTGCCATATCGCACGACTGATGAGGATGAAATATCGAGATTGCACAGTCATTGCCCAAAAGTAGTTTTATGAATATGATTCCTCCTCTCCTCCCTTAACAACAAAAAAAACAAATGTCATACAGTAGAAGTTGTTTTAAATATTTCTCCTTCTCCCACCCTCCCGTAAAAAGTAGCCTACTACGCAGTAAAGTCATGAACGATTGTCCAAACAAGTAGTCCAAGCTTACGTTGATTTCGCGCATGCCGGCATTAGACTATATAACTTTGTTATCCAGTTCGTACGTACGAGATCAGTGCCTACGTCAGTGGTCTGTAGAATAAAATTGATCAAGTTGCCAGTCATTGGTCGGTTGGTGGTGACGTCCGCCGCTGACGAAGGCTACACAGTTTCCAGTAATTGGTCGTGGATGGATAACGTCAGTCGGCCGAAGAAAAAATAACGAACCTCGCACGTTTGCTGCGAACAAATATCTTTGATTATTTCTAGTGTACGATTTCCCCGGCGGAATCGATCCATTTTCGAACTTAGACCTAGAAATGTGCCAAAGAATCTGTGTGCAAAATTTGGCAGACATCCGATAATTCGTTAAAACGCTATAGCGCGAACACAGACAGACAGACAGACACACAGACAGACAGACAGACAAACCGTTCGCATAAGAGTCTAATCGACTCTAATAACCAAGATTAGTTCTACACTAATAGAACTAATCTTGTAAAAACTAAGGCTGTCGTGGCTTGTTAGAGTCAATTAGACTCTTATGCGAACGGTTTGTCTGTCTGTCTGTGTGTTCGCACTATAGCGTTTTAACGAATTATCGGATTTCTGTCAAATTTTGCACTCACATTCTATGGCACATTTCTAGGTCTAAGTTCGAAAATGGGTCGAATCCGTTGGGGAAATCCTCCGCTACAAACAATCAAAGATTTTTGTTCGCAGCAAACGTACGAGGTTCGTTATTTTTTCCTCGGCCGACTGACGTCATCCATCCACGACCAATTACTGGGAACTATGCAGCCTTCGTCAGCGGCTCTTGTCACCACCAACCGACCAATGACTGGCGACTTGCTATTAATATTATGCAGGCAACATCAGTCGCTTCATTGTTTTCCACTATAGATGTTGTGCAACACTGTCGCTGTCTAAGGTTAACGAATTCAAGTTTCCACTACTTTTTTTGTTCACTACAATCTTACTATCACTTGAATCAGTACTGCTCCCACGAATTTTTTCCGGTTGACATTCTTTAGTGGTTTTAGTATGGTCACCGTCGGTGGTACAAACACTTGGACCATCTCCTGCACCTTTTTCATCAGACGCGCTCTCAGACACCCGTTCTTCATCTTGCTTCACTTTGTCTTCGTGGTGCTTTTCTTTGACCTTTGATGAGTTATCCTCGGCTCCAACAGTACCCACTTATCCAGTTCGTACGTACGAGATCAGTGCCTACGTCAGTGGTCTGTAGAATAAAATTGATCAAGTTGCCAGTCATTGGTCGGTTGGTGGTGACGTCCGCCGCTGACGAAGGCTACACAGTTTCCAGTAATTGGTCGTGGATGGATAACGTCAGTCGGCTGAAGAAAAAATAAGGAACCTCGCTCTCAGAAACCATTATTATTATTATTATTATTATTATTATTTATTATTTATTTATTTATTATTAATATTATTATCGTTAAAAAAATTAGAAGTATGATACCATCACTCTACACCCTAAGAGAGTCCCGTGACCCAAAAACTAAATGCGTGCTGTTTGAAGCCTGGATACTTTCAGTTGTACGATATGCTTGCACTATCTGTGGCTCTACTTCGAACTGGTATATTGAACGCTTACAAAAAAATTTGAATAAAGCAATAAAAACACTTTTTGGTGGCAATAGCAACAAGACAACTAAAGAGCTTATACTGGAACACAAAATTTTAACTTTCCGAAATTTATATAAATTAACTGTTATTAATAAATTTTTTTTCGACCATACATTACAAAATAAAATTGCGAGACCATCACGTATATAATACGGCTTGGCTTAAAATCCCACCCTGGAGAAATTCATATATGGGAAAAGAAATATCGCTTTTGTCCTTCCTACAATTTTAAATGAATTACCATTGAATTTAAGAACAAACCTAAGACCATATAATATTAATAAAACAGTAAAGAACTGGTTAATAAACAAATAAAAATTATCCCTACTTGGACACCTAAACTTGTGTGAGTGACATAATTTACTACATTTGTAATAAATATAACATTTATATGGAAATCTTTTCAAGCAACTTAATGAATGCTGTTAATATTGTAAGAATTAATATTGTATGTTTTCGATTCTGTTTTCTCTTCAGAGCACATACAAGCATTGTTTTGCTTCGTGCCTTGGTTGTTTACAACTTTGTATACATACTCTGAGTAATTTATAAATTAGAAATTATTATTATTATTATTAGTATTATTATTATACAAATCACTTACGTAAGCACGCGGACCACTGAGCTCAACTGCGAACTGGATAACACGCTGGTATAGTCATATCGGCATGCGAAATTAGCGTAGACGTGGGCTACTTGTTTGCACGATCGTTCATGACTTTAATGCTTAGTACTTAGTATTTTTTCGGAGGGGGAGGAGAAATCTACTGTATGACATTCGTTTTTTTGTTGTCAGGGGAGGGGAGGAGGAATCATATTCATAAAACTACTTTTGGGCAATGACTGTGCTATCTAGATATTTCATTCTTATCAGTCGTGCGATATGGCAACGTTGCAGTAGGATAAATGAAATGTGCAAAACGCCGAGACTAAACGGTTTGGAAGCCTCCCGTATCATAAAACTGCCAAACGGTGCTGAATATTTTTAATGTTGATTCAATTCACTAGTGTTCTAATTAAACTTACAGTTTAAAATGAAACCAATAGAAGAATCGTAGTGGGCTCGTCTTTAATTGAGAGGTGTGCGCCGCCATGCCATCCTTCGCAGTTAATGATCAAAAGCTAGAAATGCACGCGATCACTGGTTTTATGGTTGCAGATGCGTCGTGGAACCGCGGCCATGAAATCATTTGGCTGTTTGGATTGTATTCTTAGGAGGGGTAATTATTCACACGTGTTACACAATTCGTAGCCATATCGATCGCTGTATTCGCAAGGGAAAACTAATCGACTCTCACTATAATTGGTTTAAACAGGTTTATTTGTTTCGTTAAAAGAAATGCCGTTGTGCAATCTTTCACTTGATGCTAACAAGTGCTAGATAGTACTAGACAGCGCTAGTTGCTGCCAGATTTTGCCTACTTTCAGTCGGTGATAGTATCATTTTAAGTAGACAGAATAAAATTTCGTGCGAAACGATGCGTTGTTACGTGCCTGCAAGGTCAAAATGGCTGTAGTCGTATGGTTGGTGTTGCGTTTAAGGACCCATGTTGACGTCTTTGGTACACCATACTGCATCACCGTGCAGCCGCAAGCAGCCAGCCTGGTTAGGGCTTTACACATTTGGGCACTTGTTGAATCGGAACAATGTCTCACCGATGCACATAAACCCAAACGGATGATTCCAACCCCGTTGCTGCGACCGTTTCTTTAATGCCTGGGTAATGTTGAAGCTATGTCCTTCGGTTGCGGCAGAGCGTGACGTATGGTTCGTATTCTACGAGCCTCCCTCTTAGAAGAGGCGTCAACTGAACTGTCCGCACGAAATACAACGTACTGTCCGCACGAGATCAGCGTAGATGTGACCAAGAGATATCCAGATGACGATACAGATGAGCGTGAGAAATTGATTTGAATCTAGACAGGAGTATAGGTCCAACGTATTTATTCCAGTACGTGCATTTCCTGTGAGCCTGGCGAGTGTGGTAGGAACATCTGGGAAACATTCGGTGCACAAGACGTTCCCTTCCTACCGTGCCCAACGTTAGTAATACTGGGGGCTGTAAGACCCATAACTTATTGTAAATAAAAACTTTAATTGTGCCATAAAAAAGGGTTATACGATTGAAGTTTCACTTTACTTGTTAAAACGTACTACGTGAAAAAATTGATGATTTTCGCTTTAAATAATCAAAAGTACAATTGTTTAAGTGCTGTTTTGCTTTACGAACCAAAAAAAGTCGTAAATCACAAAGGCACTTAAACAGACCCAATTTCCACAATTGTAAATTTGATTATTTAAATTAAAAATCATAAATTTTTATCCGTGTACATTTTAACAAGTAAAGTGAAACTTCAATCATGTAACCCTTGTTTTACGACACACTGGATGTTTTTGTTTGTAATCCGTGTACGTTTTTTATGGCTGTGGCGTTGCACTACAATTGACAATGTTCTCGACAATTGATGTTATGTTTGTTGTCTAACTTCGCGCGGATGAATAATTGATTAATTGTTGGCAGTAATTTTTTTCATTTGTAAAGGTGTGAACGCGCGCTTGTTGGTGCCCTTTTTGAAACAATTCAGCGTAGCTCTGAAAGCCTGCATCTACGAAATAAGTACGACATTTTATCATTTCTGGCGGCCAATTTAGAGGCCATGTAGCTTAGTTTGGTTTGAAACTATAGGCGTTTAGCTGAAACACGGATTCATTCAAAGGTTTCAAAGGATTTTAGCGAGCGTTAACCACAACGAAGCCCAGTATTGTTAGCATTTCTTTAGTGTTCAGTCTATGCCAGGCAGCTGGCGTTTGCTGAGTGGCATTGTTGCCTGATTACAATGTTTAAAACGATGTAGAACAATAAAACTGCTTGTTCATGGTCCCGTGGACATAGGCGATAATAGTGTGCAATGTCAATTTACCTTGTATTTCCCTGTTGAGGGGCGCATGGCCGTTGGCCAAGGCCCCAAATAAAGTATTGTTCTCTGTTCCGTAACTCCGGAATGGCTCGACCAATTGAAAAAAAAGTGGTCTGTTTGAAGATAAAGCACCGGAAAATTTCTGGCTTAGATCATGTTTCAGAGTTTAGGTAGATGCAGTAGTTTTTTTCTGAAACTGTACTACTACTGCTGCTGCAACAACAACAACAACAACAACAACAACAACAACAACAACAACAACAACAACGACGACGACGACGACAACAACAACAACAACAACAACAACAACAACAACGACGACGACGACGACGACGACGACAACAACAACAACAACAACAACAACAACAACAACAACAACAACAGTTTCTGGCCAAGTTTCGTCGAAAAATATTGAATAGCAACGGAGATATTAATTTTTTTTAGTTTTGTTAAATTTTGCTTGGGTTAGATCTTTAGTCATCGCCGCGTATGATAAATCCTACATATAGAAACTCGGTTAACGTGAAGTCAATTCGGGCCTAATGTGTAGGTCCAAAATGGCTGAGTAAGGCTTAAGTATTGTTGGCATAAGGTACGTCCCGTTTCGCCAAATCCCGTTTCGCCACATCTCATTTCGCCAAAAAGCAGATAACAGCTTTTGCCTCAAAGGCCAGTCCCGTTTCGCCAAATATTATTCCCGAAATTTTAGGCACACGAAACATTTAAAACATATAACACGAACATTTATAACATGATAATGGTCAGACATTTATAGACAAACACCCGTTTTGTAGAATCCCACTTTGCAAAATAATTTGTTTTTCAAATTACGTGCCTCGTTCGCGCTTATGCGCTCGCTGCGGCTAAACACATAGCATCAGAATCCACAACTAATCAAAAATTACTTCCAATTAGGCATGCCTCTTTAACTTCTGCAATGTTAAATTTTTAAAGAATATTTAGATTCTGAGAAACGGGATCTTTAAAACGAGAATTCCCGTTTGGAAATAGTTAACCCTCACGTGTATAACTAACTACTCTTGAAAGAGAACCTTGGCATTGACGTAATGACGCCCAAGCATTCTAGACAATTATATTTAAAGCACACGTTTTTCCGTCTGTATTGCTAGTTTTCAAAACGCTAATTAAATCAACTGGGCTTATTCTACCACTGCTTGTGTCTGTTAAATGTTTGCCTTTTAAAGCCCCATTACATAGAAGTAAGGTATTAAATTTCGTGTACGTAAACTTTTGTCAAATTCGTTTTTGCGAAACGGGATTTGGCGAAACGGGACTGGCCCCTGAGGGCAAAACTGTTAATCTGGGTTTTTTTGGGGGGCGAAACGGGAGTTCACTGGCATGAGTAGGCATGCATACACTTCCTCAGTTGTGAGTCAGAGCAGAGACGGAAGTGACGTGAGAGAAGGCGATCCGAAGGAGTTAGTGTAAAGAGGTATCGTACAACAATTACTTTATCAAATGACAACTTCGAGAGCGGTAAAGCTCCAGGCTGATAACAATGAGCAATGAAAGGAGGGTGGCATGTAACAACGGAAGTGACGCAGAAAATTAGTCTGATTTTTTTTTTTTTAGCTGAAGAATTTTATTTTTATTTTATTTTATTTATTTAAGAGCTTACAACGCCCGAAGCCGATCGCTCTGCTTACTACACTAAACTTAACCTACGCCTAAACCTATACAAGTTCTACAGATGAAACAGGAGGAGCCGGGGAAACAGGAGAAAGCACGTAGCACACCAAACACTAGAAATCAATTCTAAGTTGGGTAAACAATATACACGAAGTTGTTGTAACTGAAATGTAAAGAACGCTTCGGCCAAAGACTTAAGATATTGTTGACCGTTGTTGCGCCCAATCAACTGGTTACAGTGTAATCATTGTTAAAGCCGTGATGTTATAATTAAATTCATATAGAGTGGAATCCTTTAGATTACCTACCCCCACGAAATGAGGGAGTAAAAAGTAACGAAGTGGTGATATCAGAACGCTAAGCTACTTTGTCAAGTTCAACATAATATCAATTAAATAAAGAAAACGTACAATAAACAAAACTTGGAGGATTGCCTTTCAAACACACGAAATCATGACACAGGAGGTACAAAACACACAAAAAAAACAAACAAACATCAGGAATTTCAAAATCAAAACGTAAGCAAGATAAAAGCAAATGCAGAATTAACGAAAAGCAGCACCGTAAGTGTTAGGAAAATTTTTAGTGGCGTCTGAAACGCATTTGAGAAGTTTCTAAACTGAAACAAAACCCAGAAGGGTGAAATAACCCGCCAAGTCTCAACCAATCAAAGTAGTGACATCAGAACAAAACTGGCTGCCGCCAAGTTGCTGGAGACATAGAACTTGGTAGGAAACAAATTGCAGATCATGAGCACAGGATCCAATCAAGTAGGAACAAAAAATTATTGGTCTTGGTTATTCGCCAAGTTTGCTGGTTAATTTAGACACATGCTAGTTGTGTCGACATGGTTCGTCGCGTGCAGCATGATTGGTTCCGGGGCTTCGCATCGGCAC
>JAHWFP010178326.1:3168-13636 GCA_023313725.1 Lithobius niger | reverse complement strand
TAAACGATTATGACCTTCCGAAAATATAAAAGTTCGCAATGTATTTTATACATCTATATATATAATTACACAAGATCCGCAACGCAGCCATCTGCAGCGCAGCAGCAAGCAGGACATACGATGCCATCTCCGCTATCTACCGACGGAACGGCAAATTATAAGAGTAGCAGCCAAGGCCCGCTGAGATAGTAGCTGCGCCCGAAACGTAACGGCCAGCAGCGCGAACATACGAACCCATCTACCGACCGAACAGCAAATTAAATGAGAGGGGGGGGGGGCCGCCCCGGGGGGAGGGGAGCGAGACGACGCGAATGAGTGGGCGAAGCGAGCGACTCCGCTAGTTTCATAATAATAACCATGATAGTTGACAATGACAATAGAGCTAAAACATAAATAGCAGGCTTCGATCGCTGTTGGCCTTGCTTTAACGTGCTTGTCGAGAACAACTGCATTTAAAATGACATTGCCGAAATAAGTTATGGGTTACCCGCTTAACAGCAGTTGTTCCCAACAAGTTTAAAGTTGTAAATACAGTTGGCCTGCTGTGTGGGAGTTCCTGCTCTGCAACAGCTGCATTTTACTTCACTTTCCCAGGACGAAAAATGCTGTGTCAGCATTTTCCTCTACGTAGTAATGAAGCCAACCAGCCACTGACTGACTGACTCTCTCCTTGCATTCTCTCCAGGCTGCCAGGCAACCAGCGCTGCACACCGCCTCCACTGACACTAATCGTAGGTTATTTTTCAAAACTGCTTTTAAACTCCACTTTAAGCGCAAGTTGTGACGCGGGTCCGGAATTCTGCAGTTAAGAAATAAAGGCGCAAAGATTGTTGGTTACGATGCACATAGATTCGTTCTTCCTGAGGTGGTTTTTTTTTTAAAGCTCTAAGAAGGAACCGTTTAAAGGGTATGACTATGGTGTAAACTTGCTGTAATCTTTTGGGCTTTCTGCATGGGCTTCAAGAAGCAAATGTAAGTATTTGGAAATCGTGTTCTTCCGCCTGTTTATACAGGGCGTTCCACTTAAAAAACCGATTTAAAAAAAGTCATATCTCAAAAACCATTCTAACTACAACATTTCTACAATAACAAGGTTGTAGTAAAGTTTTTTTTTTACATTCTTTCGTTTTACATTCTGACAATATTTTCCATGTGTCCGCTCTTCAATTGTAGAACGCTTCGAAAAGGAAGTGTGAAAAGAATATGGCGGCGCTTTTGGTTGTACCCCGTTCTCGCCTCTGCTCTCGCCTGAATGAGATTCGTGAGATTGTTGTTTTAATCTGGAATTGCTTTCACGTTCTTTGTAGGGGGTTACAATAATTTGGTAAATAAAATAAATAAATAAATATGTTGTAGGACCACCTTATTGCAGTTCACCAATCGTCCTGGGATACACATACCATATTCATCATTTCTGTCGTAATTGTGCGACGAACTTAATGCATGTATTGAGCAGCTTGCCACAAATGAAAAAAAAACTCTGTATATCTTAAAAATGATGCCAACATCAATTTCTAAAATCGCACCGCTATTGGAAAATTACTTTCAAACATTTGTTTGTGCTAGGATAAATTTTGCAAACAGTATCACAGTGTAACTGTAGCCATGCGTATTTTACCCTACCCGTCAGACTTGTATTCTCCAACATTATGTACCCCAGGGAGCTTGGATTATATATGTAGCTTTGATAGGAAGGCCCCACTCAGTTGAACGCGTCTGAGCTATAGCACAGCTATTTCTCATGGTGAGGTATACACGAGCGAGATTCAGTTAGTGACGTTTTTGCTCCCAAACCAATCCTCGAAGCAGGCGACGCTTGGTTTTTCCTAAACAACAAAAATGTTTGTTTTAACTAGCCAGTAGTTTTTAACGAAATTAATGAATAATTTTTAAATATCTGATCACTCAATCTTTACTGAACGTTAAATTACACATTATTAAAACAAAACGATAAATTCTTACCAGATAACCCGAGACGAGAGTAGCTGACGCAGTTGCGTTGAAACCAAAACAATGGCATGCGTTCACGATGGTCGCTTGTGACGGTGCTCTCCTTCTGATAACAAACGTTGCGATTTTCAGTCGCATTGTCGATTGTACTAGTAGGTTATTACACTTTAAAACAATTTATGCAATTGGAGCGGTCCGGCTTACGTTTGATGTTGCGTACTCGTTCGTTTGTTAGTCTAATTTTGTGTTGATTCATCGGAAAAATCAAAAGCCAATGAGATGCAAGAATCAGTAAAATAGCGCGAAAAATGTGAGCAGAAACGTCAGACGCGTTTGAAGTATGCAAAGCAGCTCCCAAAATCTCGCACGGTTTCTCGCGGTAAAGCGTAATAGTAAGCGGGTCCACCCTATCAAAGCTACGTATAATCCAAGCTCCCTGGTGTACCCCATGATAATCATTATGGCGGCTTCCATCCCATAATCTCAAAGCGGAAGTGTCGGTGTTGGCTGCGCCTTAAATCGTGAATTTGCTTATCCGGTCTGAAGATGATTTTTAGCCATTATGTTAATCACTGTATATTTCCTTGTCTTTTAACTTATGAAGGAGATTAAAAAGTAACCTAGTTTCAGGCCCAAACGTCATGGATTCGTAAACTAAAAATAACAGGGAATTTTGGTCGATAAGAAGCGTCCAGACTACAAAGAATTCAGAATTCAAAATCCTGACTGCGTACCCCCCGCCCCCCCCCCCGGAAAAAAAAACAAGGAATTTTGTCGGGAAGAGTCGATACCTAGCTATTAACACGGCCGTGTACATTAAAGTTCGTTTGCGCATGAGTATTTTCAAGAACTGGACAGGAGGAGAAAGAGTAGAGGACCCAGAATGCAATGCTGCAACATGTAACAACGTGGCAACAATAGGCGAGGCGAACAAGATCGGATTATGGATCACTTTGTTTTACTTTTATTTCTGTACATGAGCCTACCTACGCCCGAGCTGCAGCCAATAGGACGCCCTCTGTACCGCAGGCAAGCCGGCCGTATATCTGTAATGGATACCCACAAAGCATTAACCAAAACGTAATTATTTGCTTTAGCAGCTTCGCCCAACAAAATCAACAAGATTCACGAAGAATTGGGGCGTCGGACGAAAGTCTAACTGAAAAATCGTCTAATGCAGGGACGTGCACACGGGGGGGGGGTTCTAGCCCCTGCCGTCATGGCAGATTGCCCCTTTTTTTCTGAAAAAGGTGCTTTTTTCGGTGGAGCGGTGGTGTAAAACAGCCTGAAAAACATAAAAATAAGACAATAATGGCTAAGTAAGTGGTGCAAAGAGGGGCGAAAATGGTTAAAGTTCCACAAAAGGGGGGTAAAAAGAGGTTAAAACACACAAAAAAAAAGTCCTCAGAAAAATAAGTTTGCCCCCGCTCCTCTCTCGGGGGCTTGTGCACGTCCCTGGTCTAATGGGTTAATTTTTTAATATATCCCTAAATAAAAAATATGGAAAATCGTCTAATCGGAATATTGTATAATGGAAAATCATCAAAACGGAATGTTGTATAATGGATAATCGAATAATGGATAAATGTCTAACTGGACTAAAATATACCTGCGATTTCTGATGTTATATGTATTGCCGCAGAGAGAGCAGTAACGCGTGCGAGGCACAGACATTTGACGATTTTCCGTTATACGATTTACGTGTTAGACGATTTTCCATTATACGAATTTCGTGTTAGACGATTTTCCATTATACTGTTATACTGCATACGTTCTTCCAATTATGCGACTTTTCAGTTAGACGATTACCCCTCGCCCCCGAAGAGGGTATAATCCTTTTTTAAACCCCTTACGTGCTGACCGTCTTTTACCAGTGGAAGCAATATGAGCGGCATGGGGAAATTAACCAGATGTGTTCAGTTTTGTTATAACAACAATTGCCCATTTCAATGTCTTAATGGTGCGATTCTTGATGTTATTGTTTGAGATCGGACATGCTAAACGCAGTTCAACAACGTCAAACAGTTGATGTCAGCTGTCTTGCTTGTAGACAAAGCAGCGTCGGTCTGTACAGACCCAAGTTTGAACGCGTCAAACGCTCTCCAAGACCAACGCTGCTAACGACCAAGCCAAGCTCGCAACGCTCCTAAAGTTTTGGTGAGTATGCATACTCCTTACGATAAAGAATTCCTTCTAACAAAACAATTTTCTCAATCGCCTCTAAACTCAATTATTGACTCGTTTCGTTGCGAGTTGACAGAGGTAAAACCGCCGCCATGTTGGAATTTCAGCCACGAGCCATTACAATTGATGATGCACATTAACTACAGGCAATTTGCAGTTTACATATTGTTACAATAATTGGTCACACAACTTCACTCAGCAAACAATAGGAGTTACTTTTGAAGTTGGGTTGTTAAAATATGTTGGGTTGTGTACAATGGGTTGTTAAAATATGACGTCATCTTAATCTTGGACTTGAATTCGCAAGTGACGTCATCAGTGGGCCTTCGTCGGGGTAGCATGGTTTCAACATTGGTAGTCAGAAAGTAAATATCACAACAACTGCTACAGCATTGTTGTTATTTCACGCTATTTCCAAAATTTGCTATTCTCGCACAAAGAACAGTTTCTGGCAGTGATCAGACGTGGTAGAATAAATAGCTGCTCGCAGCGGGAATTCAAAATCCAACATGGCCTCCATTTCAGGGTTATCGAATCGAAAACAAACCACCGAATGCTGGCATTCAGAAATCAGTCCGCTATTTTGTACTGCCGTAAAAATTGTTTTCGTGTTGTGACAAATCGACGCTGTCAAGCCGCACACATCGTACAGAGGAGAGTAAAATGTTTGGTCTGCTAACACTGATCAAACAACAATTAAGATTTTTGGCATTGTTATGTTCTTTATGTTTTGAGTTCGAGATTTTTTTATTGAGCCGAAAGAGCCTTCAAGCCATACGCTACAAACTAACTTAAACACTAACACACTAACACATTAACACGCATCAAGTACCTGGCCAGTCCAGCCTTCACTAAGGCAAATACCGACAGAATGCGAGAGGAGTGCCGAACCAACGGAGTAGGCCACTCACCTACGTGCGGTGGGACCCCTAGCAGCTGCCGCAACGGATCTCCTCTCCCCCCCCCCCCCTAAGCAAAATCGGCGCTGAGATGCCCAGCGCGGACAATCCAAGAGGAAAAGCTGGACAGTTTCCGGACCGCTCCCACACGCGCACATTGGCGACCGGACACACCCGAGACGGGTATTCTTTATGTTCAAAGGGTTCAGAGGGTTTTAGAGAGCGTTACCGCACCCCGCACCCCGTTCTTTATGTTGAATAGAACATAACAATACCGTAATTCTTAATTGTTGTAGTTGATCATCGTTAGCAGACCAAACTTTTTGTTCCCGTCTGTACATCGTGTCGCGAGGCACGAGGAGCAGATTAGCGTCCGAGTGGTTGCCATGGTTTCTACGTATAGACAACTCGAAAGCAGCATGGCCCGGTAAAGACGAGAAGCAGCCAGCAGATGTATGTGTTAGGGCGCGTTTACGCAGCTATTCGCCGTTGCATTCTCGCTGCGAGAATCTAATAGCGATTTCAAAGGTGTCGTTGCCATGGTAACAACGCTACGTGGAATTTAGCTAAATCCGACATTGTTTGATTAAATACTCGCAGTCTTCTAATCTGCGCCAATAAGATAAAGAATTCCTCTTAACGAAACAATTTTCCCAGTCGCTTCTGAACTCACATTATTGAGTGTTTTCGTTGCGAGGCGGGAGAACTAAAACCGCCGCCATGTTGGAATTTCAGGAGATTTCTAGCTTCTAGCTGCGAGAATGCAAATGCGAATCACTGCATAAACGCGCCCTTACTCAAGTAAAAGCTACTAAGCGAGAAAAATGTCGTTGCGTAAACCCGCCCTTAAGCGTGGGGTAAACCTCTTGTTTGAAGCGCCGACCGTCACGTGTACGCGTCAAAATCAACTTTATAAGCGATACCTCACTCACTCCACTTCCGATTGCAACTCATCCGCGTTTGGATATTGACACTGGTATATAATATGATTTTGTTAATTTCAGCGTTTATCGATAGACCATTTCACACCTAGCGTTTACCTCCTTTGTGTATCACTACTATCCTTTACAGGGGGATTGGCACCAAATGGCAAGCCGTAGCATCTATAGCCATTTGCCGCTATCTAGTTCTGTCTAGCTCTTCGACAGGCGAAGGACCACACAAATGATTTCTTCTTACACAACAAACAAGCCACGTGCCGCCTTAATTATTGAGTGTAAAGTTGGTGCGCCCACGTGAACCAGGAAGCAAGCGGTAAAGGTTACGAAATCAGAGACTTTTTTTTTCTATATGTCGATCGTTTTGAAACGCGGATTTTGAACTGCTAAATGGGTGCCATCTAGTGACAGAGATATCGTTAAAGGCACATTCCGCCTGCCTTATAACAGCCACGCGGAGATCACCACCGCGCATTTTACCATTGCCAAGATCAACTGAGATAGTATCTGCGTTCCTCCGAGGAACGCAGCTACTACCTCAGTAGGCTTTGGGAATAGTATACGGAACAGGATCATGTTAATAACGATTGTGTCGTCACAAACCGAAATGATTTTCATATTTTAGCATCACAATTCATAAATTTTTTTAGGATAGTACATTATAATAATATTTCTTTGGCGATCTATTGGCATTAATTTTAATTTTTACCGCCTTAGTCTTTTAGATTTTTGCTCTCATAGTAATTATTAGCAAACGTTAAAAAATCAGTACATGCACACACACAGATGAAACTTCAAGGTTATTGTAGGCGCGCAAAGGATCATATACGTGCAGAATACAGTAAATATAGTTCCCCAATATTCAACAGAAAATCTCGTAGACGCCACATTTTAAAACGGATTTTTAGCAAAGGAAAGACTAACGGTAAGTAAATAGACCTTTGGGGCCGTACTTATGATGTGTAGCATCGAGAAAAATGGCGCTGGGAGGAATGTACCTTTAACCTTGACCTCTTGCTCCCTGGTGCACGTGGACGCACCAAATTTACATTCAGTCATTAAGGAGGCACGTTTCTTATTTGTTTGTTTGTTGTGAAAATTAAGATTTCTTTGCGCATTCCGTTGCTTGTTGAAATCAAGTGCCGTGCTGCATAGAACTAAATAATTTTATAGACAGCACAATCGTAGGCACCTTTAAGGTTATTTTTTAATTTTCTTGTTGATAGTTAATTCTCAAAGCTACACACGAATTCCGGAAACTAAAGTCAATGCCCGAACCAGACATGGAACCAGACGGAAAAAAAATTGTTCCAAGTTCGTTACCTCCTTCACCATCTTCGTCCACGATTGGGGAAAAGAAATTCTCGTTTTGTTGGATGAGCCAAGACCAAGACTGTCTAGAGGCTTTCACTTTACTTTTTTTTTTTTTTTTATCTTTCATGCTGGTAGATAACGAAAATAAAGTTCAAGCGATTTGTGTTTGCAAAAAAAGTCAATTCTTTACAAACGGACAAACATGACGACCAATTTTCTTCGTTGTTCCCAGATTAAAAGACTTTTTGTAGCTTTTAGTAATGAAAGAAGCACAGTGCAGCGAATGTTGTCAACAGCTGAGGATGACATGTGAGCATGGCAATAAAAACGTAAAATTTCAGGCGCCATACGACTCCGGGAATTAATTCCGGAACTTTGGATTGGGCAGCTATAGCCTAATGCACTATCCACTATACGCAAGCTCGATACTATCATTATGTACTACATGTAATTTTTTTCGTCATTACTGTACTCACATATCAAGATGCGGTGGGAAGGAGACTGGCTGGGAAACTGGAAAGAAGTCATGATCTCTTCGGAGCGAGGGATGATCGTCTTACTGGAAAATCGCATAAATTGGAAGAACGTATACAGTATCACACTATAACGGAAAATCGTGTAATATCCCTGCTTCGCTTGTGCTGTCGCGCTCGCTGCGGCCGAACATATAACATCAGAAACCGCAGCTGTATTATTGTCCAGTTAGACGATTATCCATTGTACGATATTCCGTTTAGATGATTTTCCAGATTTTTTTATTTAGGCAGATATTAGCCAATTAACCCACTAGACTATTTTCCAATTAGACTTTCTTCCGACGCTCCGATTTCTTCATTATTCGTCCTCCTATGAGAGTCCAGCGAGATCTAGACTTTTTTAAACTTTTAGTAAAGCCAGGCTACTGTCTCCACTCTGAACAGGCCATCTACAATTCTACATCATTAAAAACCGATGTGCGTACGTGTGTGAGTGTACCTCTACTCCTCCCGAGCCAAGAAACCTACCAAGATGAGAGCAGCGCCAAATGAAAGATAATTAAATTGCGCTTCCGTTTGGCCTATTTTCGTCACTGGAACTTGATTTTATGACCCTTTTAAATACGAGAAAAACTGCCCTAAAAACTACTCATGACGTCGCAAAGGACGATCAGGCAAAGTTACTGTTCAGACAAACTTATCAGAAAGAAACTTGGCTGCAAGAAACAACCTAAAAGGACGACACATTTTGCATCATACTACATACAGATGTTAAAATTGGTCTTGTAATAAATAGACATATTTTCCTTAAAATTGGTCTTGCTCATCAAATGACTATATGTACAGACAAAGCAGACTGGAAGGTTTAAAATGGTGTCAAACATGCGCGTTTCTAAAGCACGAAGGAGCGTGGACTGAGCTAGTTAAGCGATCATACTAAAATGTTGACTCCCTGATTGAGTAAAAGCCCACAAACAGCAAAATGAAGACAAGGAATTTAATTTTCGGCAATTTACTGCTTGTCTTGGTCAGCATTTCCACGTAAACTTAACCTTTTCAGTGGGATTTCTCGCTTTGCTCTCCTAAACTGTCATTTTAGCACTACTCTCACCTTCGTAGAGACATTACGTCCATGGGAGCGGACATACAAACTTGCAAAGAAACAAGCTGACCGCATGTTTTGATTGGTGTAGGTGAACTGCGTTGTTCACCATTTCCTACTGCTGAGGAATATAATAGTGAACGAACTGCGAGGAAGAATGCAATTAGTTTGCGTCGAAATAATCAACACGTCGATTTGTGATACTCTGCCGGTCACAGAAATTACATGAAGCATGGAGCGACGCCAAGAGAGTGAGGGAAGCGAACGAAATGGCTGGTTTCGTATTAAACTGACATGCTTACCTGCTGGGAATTCTAGGAATTATCCCTAATACCCCATCCTGCAGATGCAGAGCAGAGTGGGAGTCAGTTGGTCACTCTGTTGCCTACATGTCCACTTTTAGGACTCTAGCAGGTCCTGTCACTTGGGTTGGGTGGTGGCCATCTTTAAGTCAACCCTTAGGAGTTTGGCCACAAAGAGATTTTAGGGAAAGTGGTCACTGTTGTACTGATTCGTCTACCGTTGTTACTGTCCTATTGTGTGCGTGTCGTACTCTTGAGTCCTGGAAGTATTTTACGAGCGACTACGTCTTCCTGGAGGCTTTAATCGACGGCCGCCATTGTTTTTGTAACCATCTTGGATATCAACAAGGCACTTTGCTGCCAAAAACGTACAATCGATTATCTTTGTTCGTTCTGCGGCGAACTCAAGATAGGCCGCGCACACTTTAATGTCCTTTCTTGATTAACAGGGTGGTTTTTCAAAAGCTCTTGATGAAATTCCCTGATTTTTCCAGGTTTTCCAGACCAGTACTGAGATTTTTACTTGATTTTTTTTTTCGGTCGAAGGAAGGTACAGTCTAGGACTCTACCATTTTCCCCCCGCATTTCACTCAAATTGCAATAACTTTATCGTATTGCTTTGCTAAATCCAAATATGCAGTGCACTATAAATGGTACGTAGGATAGCTATAATCAGAACAAAATTGGAAATGCACTTAACACTTTTTTGTTGATTTCCCACTGAACAAATACCTAGCCGCGCCACGTGGTATCAAACCCAAATGACAACGTTTTGAAACGCAGCCAAACCGACGTGGCCCGGTTCGGCACGGCACGTTAAAATTATTATGTGTGGAGCCAAATAGTGGGATTCGGTACAGCACGGCATGGTACAATTTATTTATTACGTGTAAAATAGGTAGCCTACTGAGTTTCGAAGTAGGTTTGTTAACACATTACTTTTAGGCCAAATACGCACAGCGTGAAAATATTTCGAAGTCCAAATTTTTTCCAAATTCTTTTAAAGAATTTCGAAAAAATAGGACCCAGTTGTTCGGATTCAGAATTAACTTTTGGATGCAGAAAATTGCTTCTTATTAGCACTTGAAAAAAAAAACTAAGGAAAAATGTTGTACTTCGAAAATTATCCGGTAGTGCCTTTTTATGGACCACCCTGCTTATTGTAGATGTCTTTCTACCACCATTATCCTGTAGTGCCTTTTTATGGACCACCCTGCACATTGTAGATGTCTTTCTACCACCATTATCCGGGTAGTGCCTTTTTATGGACCACCCTGCATATTGTAGATGTCTTTCTACCACC
>JAHWFP010178325.1:10031-22532 GCA_023313725.1 Lithobius niger | reverse complement strand
TATGGAGACACAGCGTATAGACAAAACAGAATGGGTCGTCGGACTACAGCCCCTTCTCGGTGAAATTTTGATTAAAGTATGTGATCAAATGTCGATCGTAGAAATGCATGATTATGATTTAGCAAAAATCAGATTACTGGAAAGGTTTGTTCAAACGAAAGAAGCCGTACAAGCCCAGTTTCGTGCACTTGAACGTGGCCCCGAACAATTGTTCCACGAACATGCGTTCGCACTCGAAACCCTATTTTCCAGATGGGTATCGTTAGCTAAAGTAAATAACAGCTACGACAAGCTAGCTAATTTAGTTATGCTTGAGCAATTCACTAAATCGTGTCCCTATTGCACTGCGCAAGTGGTTGCCGGACCAAATTAAACTTGGTACGTTAACTGAAGCTGCCAAACTCTGTGACGAGTTCACAACCAGAAATAAACAAATTTCTGCCGATATGGCCCTTAAAACAGGGAAGGCACAAGCTAGTGCTCCGTCGTCTAGTCAGACTTCTAAAGTCTTTTCTAAACAAAACAAACAAACTCGAAATGTATTAGCTAACCCGGGTGGGACTAATAATAGCAGTGACAGTGTAATTAGCTCTGATGCTAACACTGATAAAACCGACAATGTTAAATCTAACAATGTTAGAACGTGTTACGTGTGCGGCTCGGCCTCGCATCTCCGCAATCGCTGCCCCGAACTTAACAAAGCTTCGGCATCCGTTAATGCATGCTTTCTCGTGGGGAAAGATGCCCTAACTATTTTAAAATCCAGCACTATAGATGCTAGTGTAGGAAAGCATAATATTAAAGTTTTGTACGATTCCGGGAGCTCAGTTTCAATCGTCAGTGCCAAATTGGCCAAAGGTTGGCCACACCTAAAGCAAAAACGTAAGTGTCACACTGTCCTAAGCAGCGACATAGTGGACTTGGAACAGGTAAACCTAGGTCTCAAATTAACGAATGGAGCAATGTTAAAAACAGTAGCTTGCGTTTCGAAAGCATCTAGGCCTATTTTCGATGTGGTTTTGGGAATCCCAGGGATTAATATGTTAAACCAAACTGTAAACCAGCCTCGAGATTTTGCCCCCAACGCTGCGAATGTGACAGCCCCCCGAGCGCGTCAATCAAAAAGCGCGTATGTAAACAGACCCCGCCCAGCCCCCCGGGAGTGGTCAAGTCCCCAGCGCCTTCAGACTTTCGGGCGCCTAACGAACGGCAACCAATGGTCGATCGGTCGCCTAGTACCAAAGTTTTGGATGGGAGGGATCCCATTAAAAATTCTTCTGGCCTGCGCCAAGTACCACAGCAACAAGTGGAAACTGTCCATGCCCTAACGATCCTCGATTGGCTACAGCGTCGCCATGAGGTCAACTTACCTCCTAGAATTAAGCTAAAACGCAGCTTGTCCGATAATGATGTAAGCCGTAGTTTGTGCCTGTCCAGTTGGCCAGAAATTAACGAAACCAGCTTCGCAAGTTGGCTTGTGTCACGAAGTAAATCGTCCCCTAACCTAAAAGTTAGTAAAGACAGCTAGACTGATTTTAAACTAAATTAAATCGGTATGCAAGTAGTGAAAACTTAAATGCAGTTTTTTTTCTGATCCTTTTTACAGTAGGACCCGATGTTTTGTTGTTAAACTTTTGTCTTGGATAAAAAGGTGTAATTTTTGTGCTTGATCACCACAGTTATGACTCTTTAAACTAAAATAATTATTTTTTAGTTGAAACTAAGGTTGTAATGCTAACCTAACCGAAAGTTAAAATGTAATTTTACCAGTAGGGAGTAAGTAAAACCTCTGAATAGGTCTCCAAACTGAACAACTAAAACCTGTGTAGTTTTTTTTTTCCCTAAAAATAGTTTTTTGTGCAAACTGGTGCAAGCCACCCAGTTTAACCCTAGTAGTGTGTAAATTTTCTACCAGTTGAGTTTTTTTTCTACACTAAAAACCGGAAACCTAACAAACTAGTTTCCCTTTCAAGTTTTTTTAAATAGTAATTGTACGCCGCTACAAAAGTGGCTACTTCTATGAACACCTAACCTAAACACCAAAAAATCGTGTTTATTGCTTTAAAGTCTGCAAACTTTAAACTGCTTCGTTGAACAAACCTGGATAGTTGTGTTGTGAACGCTGACATTCTCAGCAGGTATTTTGTTTGAACATTAACTTGTTAAAACACGTCATTTTCAGTACAAATTGACTGGAAATTGAATTTTTATCTGTAAATATTTTTAAGTGGTATATTGAAAGTGCAACCACAACAAAAGGAAGTTTCAGCTATTTCCCGTTTCGGAACTCTACACCTAAATTTTAAGTGCCTATGTTTTACTCTTTTTGTCACTATCAACGTCTCCCTATGTGGGAGAATAATGTCAAAGACTGTAACGACACTAATTAAATATTCATTAGGAGTATTCTACGGGGGTTGCAACTTGTTCCCGGTTGGCCCTTCTTAAGGTTTTTACGAAACATTTTTCCTGCAACAAATTTGTCTGTCTACCCCTCTGCGAAAAAGGTTAGCATTGTAGTTAAAAGGTTGTTGTGTTATTATCCATAAAACCTCCCAGTATTGTATATGTTTAAGTTATGGGTACCATCTCTAAACCCTTCAGTGTAACATTTCTCATGTAAAACAAGTTGTTTGGTAACCTTAAACCACTCCAGTGATAATCTGTTAACTTTAAATAGAGCTGATAGTTGCGCATGCGCTTATAGTACCCTCTATTCCGATCCTTATCGCAAGCTAGGTCCTGAGGAGTGCGCCCAGGGGTTTTTCACGAGGTTTTTCCAGATAAAAAAAACTAACTTTCTGTGCACGGCTGACTGGTTAGAGCATTAAATGTTGCGATAATCTCATTTGAATTAACAGCTACAAAAACCCTTAAACTGTGACCCTTTATGGTCAAAATTTGCGTTTTTATTTATATAAACTTTCGTTTGCTCCAATTTTCTTTGTGGCCTGTACGACTTTCCTGCAACAAGCAGCGCGGACAGCACTAAGTTAATTTTTGCAACTAGTGTCCCTTTAAAAACTTGTAATTTTTATTTACAAAAATTTCTTGAGCCACAAAAACGTCAGTCCCCCAAAAATATAAAATGGCAATTTTTATTTTTTGTAAACAGTGTATTTTATAACTTGTGGTGATGTATTTCACGGGAGGTGTATTCCTCAGAAGGTGTATTCCTTGGTGCATTAATTTATGCAATTTATTTACATGGCTTGGCAGTCTTGTTCTTTGGCATGTCTTGTGTGCACTGACCTTTTCTGTTTTAGCACTTATTTGGAGTTCGACAGAAACCCCAAATAGAGTCCTCCGCGTGGGGGCGTGTAAACGCGGTCTCGTATCAGACACTCGTGGTGAGGACACCTCAACACCATCGAAGAAAAAACCTGAGGGCAGCACTCTTACCTACCAGCAGAGCATCGTCTTTATGGCGATTTCACTTTAAAATGTAAATAATGTATATTTTTTTAGGCATAAAGCCGAAACACTTTTCAGCCTAGTTGTGTCTTAGATGCTGAAAACACACGATATTTTTTATTTCTAACAGGTGACGACTTTGCTTATTTATGAAAAATGTCCGATGTTCAAACCAGTTTAAAATCTAACCTAAACTGCAATATAGCCCTTTAAAACTAGCTGGAACATTTAATCTTTTGATTTGTGCACTTAATGCATTTTGGTAAATTTAACTTCTTGCCATGAACCCTACCGGAGATCCAATGTTTATGTTTGTATATTTTCTCGGACCCAGAGTATGATGTTATGTTTATTTTTTATAGCATCTCCATCCAAACTCCGACCGTAGTGAACCTCTAAAAACGTAAACAAACTAGCTTTCCTTCGTTGTAAACATGCATTGTATATAGCAGTTTCATTCCCAAAGTCGAATAATAATTCTGTGCATTACACTTCTTCCCCCGCCCCTCCTTCAATAGTTGCGATGCCTAACATCGTAGTTTATTTTAATAGGCCTAAAAATCACGTTGTTATGAGTTGAAAACTCACTTGCACTTTCAAAGCCAGGCCTCTAAAGTTCCAAGTCGGCAATTCCCTTTGTCAATTCGAATCCATCCAACCAAAACACTGCTTCAATTCCGTCAGCCAGTCAGAGCGCTCAAGCTACCCCGGTCGTCCGCGCTGTCATGGCCGACTTCCAGTAATGACGGCGCGGCCGATTTTGGTCTGTCTCTCCTCCTCCAAGCGTCCACCTCTTCCCCACTCACCCCCTCCGTCGCTCTCCTACAGGTCCGCGCTAACCCTCTACCTGCCTGCCAAGCAGAAGGCATAAAAACCCAGACGCAGTAGAGTATAGTGAGCACAGCTCAAGGATTCTCAAAGCTAGAGGTCGCTACGCCGGTCGGGAGTGGAGATGCTGCGGTCCGATTGTTGCCATGCCGGGCAAAGGTAGTGGTTCGTATCGTACTTAGTTTAGCTTTAAAAGTTTAATTTTTGGACTTACATTCAAAATTTATAGTTTAAACTTAACTTAACCTCGTAGCTTTAGAAAGTAAATTTATGGAGCGTCAAGCCAAACGGCATTTCGGACGTTGGCGCCCATAATTTAAGGGTTCACGGTCCCTAACTAAAAACCAGCTTTATTTCATCGTTTCTTTAAACGCAGTTTAATGTAAACAAAGGACGGTTTGATCTTCGTGGGGTTTCCATTGATTAAACGCTCGGATCCACTTTATAGGTAGCCGAGGCTCTATAATTTAAGGAGTTGACTTATCAACAGCAACTCTGGGAGGTTTAATGGTTTGCAGTATACACGTAGAAAAATAACTGTAAAACAGGTCTACTATTACTAGACAGCCGAGGCTGTTCGTAATTTAGAGGGCTCTTTTGCGAAATCCCCTTGTGCCTAATCAAACTCACTTTTTCTATTTGAAATTGTTTTATGTGAACCTCGTGTTGGTTCTAGTGTCGAATTTAATGTAAATTCCCACTGTATTTTATAACCTAAACTAGGTGTAAAGTTACCAAATGTATTTGTAGTGCGATATTTTTATTCATGTTTGTTTAAAATAAAAACCAGGAGTTTTTCTTAAACGTCCATCAGTTTATTCGCTCGTTGTTCGCTAGAAGTAAGAAATTAAGACAATTCTCTTAAACTTAGCTTAGCTAGCCTAATTTTCCCACCTTGGTGGCAGCGTTACCGCTTATTATTACTGTTAGCCTACAATATTAGGAGATGTGTAGCTCCATTCCCTACGCCAGGACTGTAGCTGTTGTGTTTGTTTGAAACAAAAAGTACCCAAAAGTAATATTAAGAAGATCTAGTTACACCAGGCGAGCGGCGATGTTACAAGCACCTACCCATCGTAGCATCCGCCGTTACACTAGTTTCACCTATATATACAGCGTCACAGCCACCACAAGGAACACTATATACTCTACTATATACTATACTATATACTGAGACACATGAATTTTCACAGAATAAAAAATTAAAAGACCAACCACAACGCAAAACTAAAATGGAAAAGCAGCCTATAAACCTTCACAATATCGCTGATCAGGTGAGAACAATGTTAAGAAGCTTAAGTAACGCGGACTTTCGGAAGCGTTTTCTCAAAAACGGAGATTTTCAGTTTTATTTCTTTACCGCCCGTAATCAGAAAAAATGAGTTTTTAAAACTATTACATCCATTTATTTCAGTTTTTCTGTGCACTTAATGAATATCTATGTATGCAAGTAGTTGTAACTTCCACCAAAAGTTAAAAGTGAAACTATGAAATAAAAATAATTTTTTTAACGAATATTATTACCCTGTTTGCACCCGGTCGAATTTTTTCCGAGTCCGAGCTGGGTCAAAAAAAAAGCATTACCCGGTTCGAGCCGGATATTTACCCGGACTCGGTTGAACCCTACTAACAATCTAAAGTAGTGACAGCAAGCGTGAAGCATCATGAACGCTAAGCCAGTCAGTATATGGAAAGTAGAGAACCCATGTATCAATAGTCTAGTGTCTATTCTCTACTTGTTATTTTCTCCTAACCAAGTGGGATGGAAGTAGTTACTGTTGGTTGCTTATTCAACAGTTTGGATAATTCTGTTATCGAATGAAATTTAAACTTAAATTCACATAGTGGTTGCATAACCAAAGCAAATGAATGCCGAATCAGTTGTTCTTGTTCTTAATAGCATTTATTGTCTGTAAACCACAATAAATTATACACCGATGCCAAGTTGTGTGTTCGTTAGTCTTTCCTCTAAATATTATATAGGCTAGCTTCTAACTTACCGTAAATCGTGGATTAAACGCCCATGGGCTTATGCAGTTAATTTGGCAAAAATAGGGGGTGTGCTTTAAATCAAGCATTATCAATTTTCTAACCTTTCTGGACATCTATTCCAAAAAATTCGAAGCTTTTGAATGATCTCTGAAAGACCAATTTTTACATTCTTTTAATTGCTGTGAGGAGGCTTAGGTGAGAGATGCCCAGGAAGCTAAAGGAAGAGTCCACTATTACTACAGGGAGGGAGAAGGGGCCAGTAAACATAGCAAGCAGTATTATCTTTATTATAACTTTTATGTAATTATTCGCAGAAAAACGACAATTTGAGGGGTGGGCTTAAACTCCACTATTTCGTGATTTTGACGTTACAGCATTTTTAGGGGATGGGCTTTTAGCTTCAACTGGGCTTTTAATACACGATTTACGGTACATGCTGCATAACGAATATTTCCTTGACAAAAATTTCGGAACAACACTTTCTTCACCAGAACGACTAGTAAAATAGTCGCTTAAATTTTCGTTAATATACCTATCTAATTCATCAGAAGCACTAAATTAAAGTGCTTTTCTTTCTCGATCGGTAGGCAACGAGTTAAGCTTGATACACAGTCATCGTAACAGTTAACTCAGTAAATCTCGTCTGTACAGAACTAGTTTGCATGTTGGCGTTTGTAAGGCAGAGGCTATGAATATAGGCGCCGTTATCCCGGGTACCATCAAACTCCATTTTGTAAAGAAGACAGCGTTCTTCACAAAGAGGAGAAGCAGCCGAACTCCTATGAAAAAAAAAAAAACTGGAGACAAATTTATTTTCGTCACAGCCGCTTAGGCCTATTCAAAGGACCTCGAAAAAATTCAAATCTGTTCGGGCCAGATTAAAAAACTATCTTTACTCTAAAACCCTACGGAAAAAGATTTTCCATATTTCGATTCCTACGAATTTTTAAACCACCTAAACCAACACCGGAGGGCAACAGTTTTTACCGAAGCGCATTGTACATTTTGCACCAAAACACAAGTTTCGACATGAAAAATGAAACTTGGTCGTCTTCTCTTGTCACCCCATAACAGCCTGCACAGAACATTGCAATTTTGTTTCTACGATTTTTTAAATACAAAAAACCGAAGCATCCGCTGCAGCTGGTTGGCAAAGGTGGCATGATTCGATGCTACACCAGTACACCTTCTGTTAAATCCCGGTTGCCACTCTACAAAAGCAGACTTGGACTCTAAACCTAGAGACCAAGAACTTTAATCAATCATTACTGCCGATCCAGATGTGTATGCAGTTCCTGTTTTGCCAGATGACAATCCAGAAGTTCTCAACCTGTTCACCTGTTTCCTGAGATCCTGTTCACCCAGCCAATGCAGTGTGCGCAAAACTCCAGAAAGAAGTCAACATTCAACTCCAAAACCAAGACGTGTTCAACCGGTTTTGGGAAGACGAGGAGGAAATGACACACCGATCAGCGATTTATCTATGTTCAGGTTAGTGCACTTGATTAATGCTCTGGTTGCCAAGCTAGTTTTAAGCATTCAGTTGTTTTAAAATTTACCGTGCTTGTGGAAAAATCAGTTCTGTTTTTCCAGATGACAATCCAGAAGTTCTCAACTGTAAATACCCGTTTCCAGAGATCCTGTTCACCCAGCCAATGCAGTGTGAGCAAAACTCCAGAAAGAAGTTTTAAGCATTCAGTTGTTTTAAAATTTACCGTGCTTGTGGGAAAATTTAGCAGAGTTATCTTGTGTATGTCTAACGAGGTATTCCTTAACAAAGAAATAAACTAAAATACCAGGGGCACCTGGTTAATTTTAGTTTTTGTTAGCCTATACGAAAATATACATTACCTTTTATTTAAATAGCAGTCCCCTGTAGCGGCGCTTACAGGGTCTTGAGGTGCCAACTGTCTATAGCACCGACATCTGGCATACTTGTGGTTACTTTAGATGAATTCATAAGTGGCGGTTTTTACTTAGTTGTGAAAACAGCATAGCGTGTCAACTGCATGGTTAGGAGAAGAGCGTCAGCGTCCTACCTAAGTTATGAAGACCTATCTATTCATGGTTCACTGCCACCACGATGGGTAATTAATCTAATTTGCCTACTTCGGAGTTAGAATAAAAATTGATTTGTAATTAAAATAACCCTTGCAAAGTAAATTGGACTCGAAGTCAAAATGTTGTTCAAAACAACTTTCTTTTCTGTTTTAATAAAACATGACAAGATTTATACACACGAAGTAACTAGTTGGTTACTAAATAAAAAAGGGGCTTTACAATTAAAATCACGAGATTTACAAATAAATCGACAATATGAACAATTCAAGTTCACAACAAAATTTGGACTAGAAAAAGTCGGTTTGAGTTATCGCAAACTCTCTAAGTTACAAACATGACCCTTGCAGAATGTAAAATAGTCTTTGAAAGCTCTAGAAACTCTTGCACTAAAGTCAATCAATCAATCACACTGAATCAAGATTAGTGTTACAAGGAAAACTACCTTTTTGAAAACTCCTGCTTCAACAGTAACACATGCTAGATCTCGGTGATCTTAGATTATTTAATGAACACCGAGTTCATAAACAAAGAAAAAAAGCCGGTTTTTAGGAAGGGGACCTTAAACCCTTAAATTATGGGTGCCCTAAACCAAAATGCCGATTGCGTTTGGGTACCCACAAATTCCCTCAAATGCTAGAAGTTAAGTTTATATTTTAAGACTAAAAATTTAGAAATTCTGTTCCAAAATTAAATTCTAATAAACTAGTTACCCTTTGTACCACTACCTTGCCCGGCATGGTAACCTTCGGACTGGACATCTCTGCTCCGACCGCTGTAGTGACCTCTAGCCTGAGTCCTTAAGCTATGCTAATGAAATTCTCCCTCAGCTTGGTTATATATCTGCTGCCTGTCTGCAGGTAGGAGGGAAACCGCGGACTTGTAGGAGAGCGACGGAGGGGGGGTGTGGGGTACAGAGGTGACTCTTGGAGGAGGAGAGACTGACCCAAACCGGCCGAGCTGGCACTACCGGAAGTCGGCCATGACAGCGCGGACGGGCAGGGTAGCTTGGGCGCTCCCCGCTTTTTTTTATTGAGGTAATTGGTATTGTTGTTCCAACAAAGGAAACGTGCGGGCATTGGAACAATTAGAGGCCTGGCATGAGTGCAGTGAGTTTAAAACTCATAAACAACGTGAGAATAGGCCTATACATTTTTTAATAAAAACTACAATGTTATGCATTGCAACTATTGAAGGAAGGGGGGGGGGGGGCGGGGAAACGAAGTTTGATGCTCAAAGTTAAAATAAATGATTATTAATTGAAGGCAAAGGCTTAGTTGTGCATTCGGAATTGAGATCACCACGGTCGGAGTCCTGAAATAAAAATACAAGATACACACTGAAAATGTCCGGTCAAATAATCGTAGTTGTGTTGCCATATTGAACAAGGTAGGGTTCATGAGAAAAGATTACGTTAAATAATGCTTTCATAAAAGCCTAGGCAAAAGATTAAATAAACCAGCTTGTGTTTTAAAATGCTATAACGCATTAAATTTTAAATGTATTATCGCAGCCGCAAAAATACCGTTGTTGTGGTTATGTTTTCATAGTTGCTAAAATCGTCACCTTAGTAAAATAAAAACATTGAGGACATAGTAAACATGTAAACTAGCACAGCACTAAGCTAGTCGGCTTTATGCCTAGAAATAAATTCGAGAAATACAAATAAATATTTACATGTTTGTAGAAAATGGCGACGGAGATTGCATGCGTCGGCGCTCAGTTTGAGCACTTTTTCAAATTGAGTTGTAGACCAAAATATGGTGAAATTTCAAGTTCTGTTTTCACAGGATGTTAGATAAAGTTCAGGTTTATTAAGAGCTGCAAACCAGAGTCGATGAAGTTTATTTTCCAGGGAGATATGAATTTTTAAACTTGGAAGTGAAAAATAGGCCTTAAGAAAAAAAGAAGTGTCCCCGAGTTGTTGATGGTTGGTATCGGGTCTCCTAACCAATCGACAGGAATTTTAGCCTCATGCCTTTCCATCCCCCCCCCCCATGGAGCTTTATTATCCCTAGCTTGAAAGTTGGCTTCCCTGCCGGTCTCGTAACTCACTGCGCATGACAGGAACTGGGATCGGTTATATAAGCGGAACGCAGTGATCCCCAGCATCTGTCTTCCACCCACGTGAACCTAGTCCATTGTGGGGAGGCTGGGTGGGTAAAAGGTAATGTATATTTTCGTATAGGGAAACAAAAACTAAAATTAACCAGGTGCCCCTGGTATTTTAGTCTTTTTATTGCCACGAAAATATCATTACCTTTTATTTAAATAGCATACCTTGTCACCATAGGAGGCGGGCTAGGTTCGGAACACCCACGTTACGAACCGGCGGCCCCACGGACAACATCCGAGTGGAATCAACAAAGTTTATACCAGCCTGGAACGAGATCCTCAATCCCAAGGGCTAGCAAACTGGAACTGCTGATGCCAGGGGTATAAAACAATCGGTTCACACTAGGGGAAGGAAGGAATACAGAAATAGTCCGTAACGTTGACGCTCATTACTGTGGAACACTGCATTAAATTTACTTCCAACAAAGTGGAAATTCTCCATATTTCGCTTACTTCCACACTCCACTATATCCAGGAACTATCTGAAGTGTGGAAGTAAGCAAAATATGGAGAATTTCCACTCTGTTGGATATTTGAAGGAATGCAGATAATAACAAATGCCAATCCTTCCTCGGGCGGGAAGCTGAATTTGATCTCGTCGAAGAAGCTTGGATCGGAATCAGGTCGAAGTTCGGAGGAATTGGGCAGCAAACAGGGACAAGTGCAGCCAGTCTCAGGCTTGTTGCAGCGCACTTGAACAGACTGGAGGAATCCAGAAGAGTCAGTACGAAGAAAAGCTGCCCTGTGTGTGCACTGGGAACATGTTCCCGACGAAGTAATCTTGAACTAGAAACGATGCTGCTGTGGGATCGGGGGTGTGTGTGTGTGTGTGTGTGTGTGTGTGTGTGTGTGTGTGTGTGTGTTGGGGCTGCCACAATGTCAAAGTTCGCATTGTTTATTTGCGTTATCTTGAATAGTTGCTGTTGACAAACTGGAACCGTTCAACAATCCTAGGCTGGAATCGATGAAAGCAATCTCGGTGTGGGAACTGGGATCACAGGAAAACCCTGCAGAAGTAGTTTTGGCAGAGGAGGGTACGATGACATGTTTGATTGCAGAAGGGAAACCGGGGACCTGATGCCGGCAGATCAATGTACAATAAGGAACCGTAGGGTCTTTGCATAAGTGGAACCGTTGTGGACTTGTATAGAGTGAACTTGTGGAATGGACAGGGGAAAAAGCACCCTTCTGACAGACTGGAGAAGTCCCAAGTGTGGTACAGGAGGAACCGAACGGCAAGTCCTAGAGCGTCTTGAGTAAAGAAGTGAGTAAACTCGGAAGTAAGGTGCAGTAGCACAACATAGTCCAGGAAAGAACCAGAAACGGAACCGGAACCGACCGATCGAAGGAGGCATCATGGCGTAGATCGGGCATGTGGGATGAGGTGGCCGCGATGCGCAACCGGAGACCTGGAGGAAAAACGTTGCGGCCCCGGAGGATCGAGAGTGTTGAAAGTGCATTGAACAGTAGGTAGCTTTAAGCCAGAGTGTGCAAGGGTAAGGCATTCTGCGGCTGCAAAAAAAAGAGAATCGACGGAAGGAGAACAGTCTTGACTATGAGGTCTACTGAGTGGCTGAGAGACTTCTGGCCCAAAGATGAGGTGATATGAAGGAAAGGATACTGAACCCGGACGCGAGCCTGGGCCCGCACCTCGGATCCTGGTTATCCTTAAAAGAAATGAAAGGCGGTGCATCGATATGGAACAGAATGGTAGCCCCAGTCAATGTAGGATGGTTAGGAAGATACGGTCCGTAAAGGGCTCCGGGCTGAGTGTTGGGACCCGGTACGATGGTAAGCAGAAGCAGCGGTGAAAACTCGTTCCAAAGGATCGGGTGGATCAGAAATCCAAACGTTGATCCTCTTCAGAAACTGGCATATGTACTGCTGGGACCAATGCCAGCTTCTGCAGGTGATAGAGTGAACTTCATCGGGTAGGGACCGGGACCGGAAAGGTAGCGTGGGCCCGAAATCCCATGCACGAAGGAGAAGGGATCTTAGCAGGAACAAGATTTGGGCCGGGCGATCTGGTGGATCAGCTGAGGCCGGCTGGTAACGTAGCTGGTCCTTGTTGAGAGGACCGTATGCCATTGTCCT
>JAHWFP010178322.1:7930-29157 GCA_023313725.1 Lithobius niger | reverse complement strand
GTACAATGCCAATTGAGATATACATAATACACATTGCATTGGTTCGCGCGCAGCTGACTTGCAAGTTAGCTTTTGTTTACGGTGGTGCTGTGTATGCAGTTACATTTATACATTGTAAAGTATTTATGCATGCACTAGCTATTACTAATATTACTAATAAAGGATATATAGTAGCTACGCTAGTCAACGGTCCAAATTGTCCTAAACTTGCACTCGAGAATTTAACATAATTATCCTTCCTCCAGGGCCGCAAGCGGCAAAGGAACGTAGCAATAGGCATCGAGCACAAGACTTTGTTTTGCGAAAACGTATTGTTGTCCGAACATTGTGCTCGATTCCTGTTTAAGTCTTCTGCTGAAAGAAAAGTTTAAGTTAATAGGTCAGCCACTTTATTACGCCAGCCATTTTGTGTACAGCGAAAAACTTGAGACAAACTTTATCTCTGTGTGTAAGTTTTTCGAGCTGACTTCTTAAGGCGGGCAGCGAGAAAACTTCTTTCCTTTGCGTGACCTACCATTGGGTGCCATTTGAATAAAAACTCTCATATCCAAAATATATTTTCTTTAAAATGATATTTAGAACATGCACGACACGTTTGAAGTTTTGGTCTTTATGGTTCTACAGGTTGTCGTTGGCTTGTCAAAGCAGTCTTCCATTGGTGGTTTAATAAGTGTGTTTGTAAATTATTTACTGTTTAGTGACTTGTTGGGTATTTCCTGCACTGTTCAAACACTTTCAAATCAAATTCAGAAGCCCTAATAATTCTTTTTGCCTCAATTTTCAACATAAATCACAACGATGTCGACCAAGACCAAAAAAACTTACTATATCTGGGAGTGCAATATGGCTTGTTCAAGGAACAGAAAAAATTTTTTAGGCTTCTAAACTACCATCTCGAGGAGAAGTTCTGAGAGAGCTCTTTAATTATCAAGATCATGAACAAAATAATCTGAAAGACAGCTTTGCTAACATTATGGAGCTGTTGCTTCCAATCTGGGAAAAGGATAAATTACCAACGAAGGCTCCAAATCACGTGTTAGAGCACATCAGAAAGCTTCATGTTCAACGCCTAAAGAAGTTGATACCGCATAAATCTGAGAAGAGTATTTCAAACCAACAGATGTGACAGGAGAGCCTTGCAGATCTATTGCAAGTGGCCTACCGCGATGCACATTCTCTTAGTAAAATCGAAGAAGACCAGACGTTCTTGAAGGCCCAGCGAGAGAAGGGTTGCAGAGGCACAATTGGAGAGGATCACAGTCTTTCTCTCCAGGAAGAATGTGCAGCCAGGAGGCATGCTGCAGCAACAATTTGTGCGTTGAAAGTCGAGTCCATACAGTAGGAGAATGTTTGAGTCAGAAGCTGGACCTAGTGGATCACCTGCACCTGGACCATCAACAGAAAAGAAGCCAAGGCTGAGAGGCAGGGCAACAATAGTAACTCCAGAGGTGGCTACAGCACTAGGTCGAACTAACACAAGTGATCGCTGTGCTTCCCACGTATTTTTAGCAACGACATCAACAAGTCAACTCCAGTAGAATGTGGAGGAACTGATCATCAGCCGTAGATATGTCGGTCCCAAATGAAATGTCATAAGGCTTTCACTGTTGAAGTAAAAGACTCATTTGACCCAATAGTGCCGTTAATTCTACACTGGGATGGGAAAATCATGGAGGCTTCAATGATTCTGGTCGAGAAAAATTCGACCGACTCCCAATTCTTATGCCAGGACAAAACGTGGTGAGGCTGATTTCTGTTCCAAAGCTTCACGATGGGATGACAATTCCAATGTCACAGGCTGTTCTGGAGAGCATTGATGAGTGAGAATTGCGGCTCTTCAAGGATCCATGTTGCGGTACCACCCAATACTGGAGTGAGACGTGGAGAGACACTGATATTGACCAGCTCCTGAACTTAGCATGTTGCCATTACGTCGACCGCTGAAGTCAATGCTAAAGGAAGTCAACCTATGTGATGTGCCTAAATCTCCAAATGTGGAGCTATTTGGCCGTTTCACTGCTTATGAAGAAAGAGCATGAAAGCTATAACCAGATGGCTTTGTTGAGTTTGCCTGCACTCAGTTCCAGCCAATTCCAGACAATAGACGATTACCGAGAGTTACTGGAACTGACAATTTCTTTCTTGGGAAGCATTCCTCCACGTGGAATTCGTTTCCAGTACACGATAGCAATTCGTCGTGCTCACTGAATGGCAAGGGCCATCTATTCCATCAAGATGTAACTTTTCTGTAACTGGTATGAACCTGAATCTGCTACGTCAGAGTATCATGGACAGTAGTTTGGTGAAAAAATATGTGATCACCTGAAGGAAATATCTTTCTTTGTGGCTGCTATCTCTGTCAGGCATTGATTCCACAACCCATCATCAATAGGAGCTACAAGAAATGACCTTGACTTGCTCAGCAAACTATCAGTATATCCTAACAAGCATGTCGCACAGGCAGCTACCAAAGTGGCTGGCTGCCATCTCTGGTATCTGTCCTAACTGCTTGTTGGCTTTGCATTCCCTTTTTGATGAGGATCAAGAAAAGAAATTGATGGTACTGGCCCTATTAAAGAGAAAGAGGGGTCTGAAGAGCCTCCAAAATGGATACCACCATTCCTAGAGCCATCAAAAAATGGGTTCCACGACTTCATTACCACTTCAATGATACGATTTTTCAATATTCTTGACATGTGCGAGCAGTTTTGCATCGTGATCCTAGTGAATGGAGACTCCATGAATTATACCAGAGTTGTTAGAAGATTTCTAAGTTTTTGAAGGTGATCAACAACGTTGCAAAACGGGGAGTTGCTTTGATCCTAGAATTTAACGCTTCTTTTTACACAAAATGAAAAACAAAAGCAGTTTCTGCTCCAAGTCATTGAAGATCATCGGAAAAGTTTCTCTGCACCAACATCGGATGAAGCCATTTAACCATTCAAGCTAACATGACTTGAACCAGTCATCATCATTGTCACTAGTTTGACTACTTCTTTGACACTCAAATAATACAGTGTTCGACCATTCAGTTATGTTCAATTGTATAACCACAGAATAAAGAGTTAAAAACTTTGATTGCAGGGTGCAAGTCCTAAATATCATTCTATTTTATGATTTTTTTCTGGAGGTATTTTTCATGATGTGGAACCGAACTGTGGGTTGGCGGATAACTTACTAACACTTTTAATTTTTGGAACCACCCTAGTGTAGATGTTCACGGACAGGGCCCAGCACTGGACATGAGTGGCAACCATTTCAGGAATACTCACCTTATTCCCAAATATCCAGAACAAAGCTGCCTGGTCACTCTGGAGTGTAAAATGTTGAACTTACAAATATTATTGGAAATGTTTTACCCCAACATTGAGCATACCCAATTTTGACTTTTGTTAATCGTTGAGAAGCAAAAGCTCATGTTGGACCACACCAGATGGCAGCACATGCATGAAAAGTGTTCCTACCCATCTTGGCAAGGCATCACAGACCAGTTTAAGAGGCAAGTAAAAGAAAATGCTACATTATGAGACAGACAGACACAAAGACGCACACGGACATGTGTACCCTCCTCACATAACTGGAAGTGATATCATTACTCCATGCCATGTCGCATGAACCAGCTTGTGACGACATTGCCCACACATCACATAACCCCATGTTACATCATTACCCGACACCTTCATAACATGATCCCTCATCACGTGACTCCACCACTACTTCATTACTCCTATGTAACATGACAACACTCCCCACGTGATGTCATTACCCCCTTGTTACATGTCCACCTTAGCGTGTCACTACCCCCTCGTCGTCACAAGAATGGAAGTGACAACATTACTTCTACGTCACCTGACTTCCCATGTGATGTCATTAACCATGTCACGTGATCCCCAGTCTGTGTATGTATATTCTACCAAATTGTGTGTAAATCCTACGTACATCCACCCACCGTTCCCATCAAGTTGTGTAAATTCGACCAAATTATAAGTATATCCAACATAATTCATAACTCCAACGTAAAACGTAACTTTGTTATGCCATAACCTCTATTCATTATCCCCCTCCCTATCGGGTGTGTAAATTCTACAAAATTCCATGTAAATTCTATGTGATGTTACGTGGCTCCATGTTCAATACCCCCAACATTACCTTCCCTTCCCCCTCTGTGATGTCATATCCCCCACTCTTGGTTTGTAATAGATATCCAATCCCATAAAGTATTTGTAATTACGGGTTTGAGTGTAAACGTGAAAAGGAGTTAACTTTCGATAACTTCATTATTTAAAACATTCACAAGACAATTTTCGTGTATTGGGAATTTCGTGTATTGTTGTGATATGTTCCACATTCTGTAGGCTGCACTGCAATTACTGCAGACCAGTGACTTCCTACAAGCAACTGAAAAAAGGCCTGAAATAAGGCTAAGCACCAAACAGCTATACTTTTTCATCTTCTTCAATGTTTATGTAGTTAATTCGTACATGCTACTCAAGGTCTTTGGATCACTTGTATCTCGAGGTCTTTGTATCATCTGGAATGTACACCCTTACCCTCACTTGGTATTAATCCACTTTCTGATCATGTGACCCTCTTAACCAACGTGACATTGTCTCCTTCAAACCACGCCCACATTAGGACATAACCCACTCGTGTATGAAAATGGGCTTAGATTGTGATGGAGATGACAACCAAACATTCTAACATCATTAAAACACTTAGATACGTTCCGAGTTGACGTTTGAAAATTTCCTATATGAACTTTAAGTATATCATGAAATGGTTTTGTTGGGAACATCCAAACATTATTAAAATGTTTATTTACGTTCCGAGTTTACAGTCATACATTTCATGGAGAAAACGTCCAAACATTATTAAAATGCACATAATATGTTCAGCATTCGTACTTGGGTTCTTTAAAGATTTCATGAAACATACAATAAAAGAATGCAATTCGAGATGGGAACGTCAATACATTGTTAATACGTTGTTGGAGATATTCGAATTAAAGTAAGTCTGCTCTACTCATAAACCAACACTTCAAGAGAGGTCCCGGGCTCGATGAAGATTACAGCATAAGAGGGTACAAGAAAAGAATGTGGGAACACGGGGGAGAGAGTGGAACGGAAAGGGAAGGAAGGGAATCATCAGTAACAGCATGGCAGGAGTACAAACAATCAAGACATTTATTGATACTATCCTATACAAATAATGACTCAAATTTAACGACTGGTACAATGTAGGACAACTTGAAGGGATGGTCGTGTGGGTTCACTGCAAAGATGTTCGTAAAATAATGGCAGTGCGTTATTCAGACTGCAGTTTCTTCTCTGGGGGGGGATTGAGGCTTAATGGCGCGTCGACAACTTGGTCATTAGCGCCAACCTCAGTCACAGTGCAGTTCTTCTCTGCTGAAAGTCAAATGTCCAAGGCGTAACGGTATGAGACCAGCTTGGGACACACTGGATACAGGCTCCTAACGACTAAAGCAAGTGAGTTACTTCTTGAATTTCTGCTACACTCCCAACTCAAAACATAAACAAACAAGATAACCACCAGCTCACTCCCAAACCCATTGTACATTCAAAAGGCAAGGCACCTTCAGAAGCTCAACTGGTTTCAGGGCAAATATAACAGCAATAATTCATATCATACTGAGCGGCTAACTACAGTTAACATTTTTTACTTATAAAAAGAATAGAGCGACATGCCAAGCAGAATAGCCAGTGGAATGGTCAGATGCTTTGAATGCTCACACCAATGGAAACAACCATTCCAGAGGCACACCCACCACTCACCATACAACAGGAGCACGGCGACCAGTGACCATTGCCAAGAGATACAACACCAAACGGCCAAGCTCATTGATGACCCTAGCACCACCAGCCATCTTGATCCCGAACAAAAGCACCAGCAGCTATCCTACAAACAACATCTTTGTATGCATGTTACTTTCAGATACAGTTTTGTGAAAAGCCTGGTTACCATGATATGCAAGTACAAATTCCTACTTCGCTGGAACCATCCAAAGTCTCGTCCCAAAATGTGTCTCCAATAACGGAAAAACATCAATGGACGCCAAATTGCATTGGCAGTGTAGCGGGATTTCAACTCGCTTTTGTTTTAGTTAATAATTAACCTTTGTTTAATTCTGAGCGTTGCTATTATAGCTGATAAAGCCTGGAATCGATCCATCTTATTTGTTTTAGGATACTCAAACATTAATGTCAGTGTATTTCACTTTGTAAATAGCATGGGCCGATATTGGACTATTGTTCAAAACAGATTCTCGGCGCACCAGTAGAATCGTGTTGTTCCGCCGCTCGCAGCCAATGAGAAGCGAGCGCGTGCCGCTCGAGTTTCGGTTTCCGGTAGCAAATAAAGTTCCTGGTTTCCAGATGTTTAGAAGGCCCCCTACCATAGCTCTCCTCAACGATCGCGTAGAGGATAGTGTAAATAAGGGTGGGTACGGTAAGACGGGACTCACTCGATCACCTTGAGAGACGTGGACCTTGGTTCGGTGCAGCCATGCCGTTTTATATAGGCGCGATCTTCTACAACTAGTGTGGAGGATGGAAGACTAGAAGAGGTCGTGTTGCAGACCATATGTATTGGTAACTATCGTAGCTATGTGGTAGTAGTGGGGATTTAGCAGTGAGCTAGAACGTCTAAGAGATGGGTCCCTCTTTTACCTAGTATTAACTCAAAGTAAATCACAGTGAGGAAAGTAGTTTGTAAGGTTTAATTTCAATATCACGGATCCAAATGTGAAGAGTAAGAAACCCTTACTTTTAAGCTTATGGGATCTTTAAAACCCAGCTATTAGCTTCGGCTAATTTAATTTCCCATCCCAAGTTATAAATGGGAAATTAACCCTTCAATTGTTTTATTTAAACATACTCAGTTTAGTAGTTTTCACTCAAACTCTACAGTTTGAACGTGTGTTATTTATCGTTTTATTTAATTGGAAATCCCAGTTAAAAATCGTTGTAAAACTTCAAAAATAGTTCCAGTGTAGGATTGTGCACTTTGAGTTTCTGCGTTGTTAACCTAAACATTTTGAAGTTAACTGTCGTTGTTATTTACAAATGTAAATGTTATTTATTCTGCTTCGAATGTTAATAAATCCTGCATCTCTTTTTTGTGAAATCCCGTTTTGGTTTACTCCATATGATTTAGCAGACATTTAACATAACGACAGTCGTCCTGTTTTCGAAGGGGTGGTGCAACCTTGTAGAGGTGTCCCATGCCACGTAACAATAACCTTGTCCCCCCCCCCCCCAAGGACCTGAGGGTAGGCTCCGTTACAAAGCTAGTAAATGAATCTATGCTGTTGTTTGATAGGTAATTTTACATATCTTTTAAAGCAAGTAATCAGAAATGTGCTACTTAAAGCACATCTGCGTTGTTCACTCATACTGACCCTTAACCCAATTGAGCACATAAAAATTGGCACTGTAGCACATTACTAAGCTATATGGGTTGATAGAAATCAAATGAATCCAGTCCCGGAGCTACACTGAAAATGGTTTAGACTCCTTTACCGCAGAACTGTTGTTTAACTAAACCACCAGCGCTTGAAGAGAAAGTCGACCCCAGACGTCTGAATTGTGGCCCACAGATGTATTGAAGGAAACCTCTTGCACACTGACCGAGGTTGATGGAAATTAAAGCCAGAATTCACCCATCTTCAAAACATCGGAGAGAAGGTAAGACATAAGTTGATGCATAAAACTTAATGTTAAGAAAATAATTTTAAACTTAGACTTTCAAAAATATAGTAGACGAAAAAAGAGGCTCCCCCTACTCGTCACCATTGTTCTCATGAGGCTTACATAACTGAAATGGTATGTACTCCAAACGAAATAAAGAAACCCATAACAGGGAAATTGAATTAGCTGTAGTGACAATGCCCAAATGGAGTTGACCACATTTATGAACAAACTTCATATGATCGGTCAGGGGTTACAAAAGACACTAGATGCAGGAGTTGGGGTGGTGTATAAGAACTACCTATATAAGGATAGATATAGTTAACTAGTGATCGTTTTATTCCACACACACAACATTTTCAACAATATCTCACAATGAATTTGAGGAATTGAAAGTCATTACACGGCATTTTAGTATGCAATCTCCGCCACACGTATCAGTATAAATTTGTGGCTACTGCTAATACGTGCAGCACGTATAGCTCAGTACAATCCCCTGTTCCAATACCTCACCTCACTGGCATCAGAGGCAGACTGACCAGTATTTATACGATCGAGCTGCAGTTTCGAATTCAAATTTTTTTTAAAATATTTAACGTTAATAAACCGTTAACGTGCGCCACTTCTTGGATGTCATCGTGCGAGACCCCTCAAAGATGGCGGCTCGCAAATATCCGAATCACTCTATAGGAAACTTAACGCCAGCACGCTGGAGAAGCAACTGGAGTTGGCGCACCGTGGTCGGCGAAGCACATGTAACACCATCAACCAACCAAGCAGCGAAATGTTTCTACTGAGAAAGATTCGTAATGTTTAAACGGAATATCGGAAAATTTTCTACAACCTTAAATTTCACGTAAGTTTTGTTGTATTACTTTTGAAACACGGTTAAATTCAGAAAATTGCTTTATAAAAATTAAAGTACTAGTAACCGAAAACGAAATCGAATCTACAGTGCAGTTTTGTAAAGGGATTTTACAAAACACCTAACTTTGGACGATGGTCACCGTGTTGCTCAATTGCTGTAAAATAACAAGCAACGAAATCCTAGTTTATTGACATTTTTACTTTTTCTTTACCGTTTTTGGTACTCCTTTTGTTCAAAGTGTAGGCGAGTTCGAACAAACGACATACTGCCAAAGTCAGCTGAGATACGGATTTTGCACTTTGGTTTAATGCTTTAGCACGTCAATTTGACATATCTGTACTCGGATTTAACACTTGTGTACTTCAATTTAACGTCAGTGGATTTCCAATTAACACTCCTGGCTTTCGATTTAACATACTTGCACTTGGATTTAGCACCTACGCACTTGAAATTAAAGCACTAAAACAAACTCTTCGAACTATTTAATGTTTAATGACTAACCCAAAATTACGTAAAAACAAAATTACAGGATTATAACATATTGGAGACTACAATGTTAGGATGCCAATCCCCCTAACTAGGAATACAACACATCTTTGCACAGACATGTTTATTACACACTCGTGAGCCACTTGCAAACGCGCCTTTCCGTCTTGGCGCGATGACCGGAAGAGAGAGATACAGGAAGATGGGGAATGCCCACTAAGAGTCGTGACATGCTCCCCCCGAACAAGAGCAGACCTCCGGGCTGCTACCTACAAGCTGCGAGTAGGCCTGTCTCAAGGGCAACATGACAGTTCCCGCACACAAATCATGAACATGTTACAACCATCTCAAATCAATACATGGAATCTTACAAACCTACCAACTCTCACAGTCTGAAGTCGCAAAAAAGGTCTTTTTCTCTCGAAATACTCATTCATTCACAATCATCGTTATCATTGGAATAATACAGGAAAATAGAGTGTCAAAAGCGACAACACGTTAGGTCAAACATGTCACACTAAGATGTTCTACTATGCCGCTGATCGGGCAGAGACCTACCTCACAAGGTTGCATAACAAACACATAATTTGGCTGGCCTCTCCTCTCTTAACCCATAGGGCAATGGCAGCCTCCAGGTTCCAAAAACTGAGACCACAGGAGGTTCAGCAGACATCCTGAATGCCACTGAGTCCCCCGTGGTCAACTAAAGGGATGAGGGAGCATCCCCAACTAGCAGTAACACTAGCAACTCAGAAAAGATCAGGTCAATACCTAGTCAACGACAACCAGCAATTCTAAAATCACCAGTTCCAACCCTCAAGAGAGATAGCCAGCAAAATAAAGATGTACCAACAACCAAAGGACCGTACGGCAACTAGGAGTCTACAGGGACCATCACTGCTACGGTGTGCAGCTGAGGTACACCACCTCGGTCGCCCAAAGCTCCACGAGTGGAGAGGCACACAGACCTGCCACACACCTACTCGGCGCACGTTACACCGAGCAGCAGTGATTATCGACCACTTCCCTATATAGGCTAATAGCCTATTGTCCTCCTTAACAATACAACCACTTACCCTCTCTGACAATTAGTCGGGTACCAACTACTTACACATTCAGTAATGACAAACCAAAAATTACAAGCATCGACCAACATCTCGTGAAGAGTGTGAAACTGCGCCCCATATTCAAAATTGCACTCCAACAAAGATGCCCCAAAATTTTGGATGCGCACCATACTACAGGTTGACATACTTTTCCATGCACATAGTACTCCTTGCCTGGTAACTCGGTGTTTAACCTAGCACCTGTACAGACATGTATGACATTTGAACCATAGCCAATATAGTCAGAAGTCCTAGTCTACTAAAACATCGAGGTAACCTACCAATACAAACTGTTCGCTCCGTACACAGTAACCAAAACCCAGATGGATGCACATCATCAAGCCACAATGACCACTAATAATCTCGTACATAATTTCGCATACACTTAGGTTTAACACAATGTTAACCAATTAATTAATGTACAATCAATGTCAGCTATATGGGGTAACCAGACACACAAAAAATTTTAACGAGTTACATAACGAGCCTAAAAACTCCACATAGGCTACCATGGTACACGGGAGCCACACAAATTTCCAAGTTGCCACACCAACTTACTTTACTACTTTTAGATCAAGAGCAACGTTCCTGCCCTACAACAGTGTAATTCACCAAATCATGACTTTTAAAAAAAGTTACAGAAGTAGGCTTGACCAACTCACTGAACTCTACTTATTCCTGAATTTAATTCACTGGGGCAAGTGAGTACCCTACAGGTTTCCCAAAACTTGACAGTCTACACAGACAGGAAAACCATGTCGAAGGCAATTACCCATACTCATCTACAAGCACAAACAGCATGCATCACCAGGCAAATTACTAAGCAATATCACTGAAGGCAAATTCACATGGCAACCAGTGATTGTGCAACGTGGCCCTGATAGCCAGGTTTGTAGGTCATCAGATCCCACAAAAGATTACAAAAGGTTCAAGCATCAATACTTGAATCAAAACGTCAGTGAAGGCTAATTTGATGAAATTAGGATCACTCGAACATCAATCCAAACGATTATGCGACAATACTTAAGATACATAGCTATAGGGAGTAGCCTACAACCAGCAATTTGCCGAGAGCAAAACCGCGGAGTGGTACAAATCGACGATCTATTTACAAGTAAACAGAGAACAGTTCAGCATCGCAAAACCTTAATAACTAGGGGGTACATGATAACAAAACACACTGATGTTAGTAATTGGGATAAATAACCCACAAATTTCTGAAAAAGCCACATGCCACGTGCATCGAGAATCGCGATACAGGCTGATACAATAACTGGTAGACCAACAACAAAACGGACAGTTTATCTTATTGCAGGGTGGCAACGAAGGAAAGTGTTTTGTCACCAATAACGCTGACAGCCTGAACCAACACTTGCCATTGTTACAAGACAAGCCACCGAAACAGAGCGTGCAGCCACACCAATAACTGGAAAATGTCTGAAACGGGCCTGAAGAGAGGCTGTACAATGTGTACACACTCTTGAAGAAGATGTCGTGAACAAGATTGTCTCTTGCATGGGCGATGGAACGATCGGAACTCAGTTGCGGATGCCTAGCAGGGACTGCTAACGATTATTTCATAATTCAAAAACAACAGGCACTTCCATCTGGTGGATTTGACTGCAACATCCGCACTTCTTTTCACAGTTTCGAATGTCGGCAACCAGACGAAGTTGACACAGGGTGGAAATGGAAATCGGAAACGTTGGGGACACTGCACGATCCATACTCATAACTACACAGTGATGGGGTATTCAATCTGGCTTCCATTGACCTGTGTTGCTTTGGAGTGGGACCTGGATAACGCAATTTTCCCAATTTTGATGTTGTGGACACTGACAATGCTTGCGCAGAAGTTACACAAGGTGAGGTCGATTCCAGCAATGATTCACCAACTTCCGATGCAACAATCACACCATCGCTTTTTGACCAATCATCGGGTGACTCATCGGGAGGTAAACAACACTTCTTCTCATCGACCACAGCTGTCTGCGAGTTAAACCAATCTTGCAAAACGTGTTGGTAACCCTCTTCCACTTCAAAGTGCTCTTCACACAAACCTGTTGGATTGATGTCTGTAGTGTCTGTTGTCTAGTGTCTTGGACACAACTACAAGGTGTGGGTTCTAAGTGAGCAGCAACCTGAATGAACAGGTGCAGCCCTATTTATTAACTCTGATTTGCTATGCATCATGGGATGATGCATAGCTGATACAAACTCTGGTTGGTTAATGAACATAGGTCACATGACCAGTATTAGCATAAATAATACAATAATATAAATGATAATGTAATCCGACACCACAATCACCCCTAATAAATTGCAAGTTAACACAATTGCTAAACCTATTAAACTCTAAACAAACGATCGAAGTGAACGATCTAAATAACCATTTTTTTACAATATATACACTATGTACAATGCTAACTGCAATTCAAAGAATTTATAAAGTTATATCCCTAAATTTAAACAACCTACTATTTCCCCCCACAATTAGAAAACAACTTTAGAATAAAGTAGCCGAAAGGAGGAATCGACAACCAACCCAGACACCCAAAGAGCATGCAAAAAAAACATTGCATACTCAACTGAACAAACAGGGGAAAAAATATTCCTTCAACACCAAAATTAATCACACAATTAATTAAATTAATCCTCAGAAAAAATATATATGTATATAACGCTCCCCACAACCCAACCTGTAGCCAACCTAAAGTCCAGAATTCAACGTCGAAAACGTTCTGACAACAATTGAGTGTTTGGACTTCCTAAGTGTCCCAGTTTCCTGCGGATGAACTAAAGACTTCGATTTTGGCTTTAAAACTTCGCTCGGCGACAGCCGGGCAATAGACGAACGCAACGGCCTTTGAATCACGCTCGGCGAAGGCCGCGAGATGGGACTTTCCAATGACGACGCTTCCGACGTCGGCACTGGCACGAGGTGTTTTCCAACGTCACCAACAACCATCGGTAATTTTAACGAAGAATTTTGCGGAGATTTACTCGGAGGCGACAACAAGGGTGGGAAATCCTCACTAATTTTAATGGGTGACAATTCTTTATTAAAAACTTGTGTTTTGACGGGAGAACTTCGAACTTTTGGTGGGGTAAGCTGAGGCATTACAAAGCTTCGTCGACGGTCCGACTGCACGGCCTGTGATGGACCATGCCGAGAGGCCACAGCTTTACTTCCCGACGGCGCACTGAAGATCGGATTATTGTTCTACATTTGAATATCTGATTTCCCATTGGACACTCGATCAATCGACAATCTTCAGCAATACGCGTGCGCAATTGCAACCCGGATTTCCGGAGAAGAACACCGCTTTTTACCCTTATTTCATATTCATACGGACTGAGCACTTTCGCAACTCAGCCCGGCAGCCAGTTTTTCGACGCATTTTGCCTCGCATCTGTACAAAAAACTTTATCGTTCAACTGGTAAGTGCGCTCGCATAAATTAGCTGACGGTCTTGCCTTAGAGCAGTTTTATCGGCAACACTTGATATCATGAGAGTTAAACGTGGACGCACGTATCTTTTTAGGAAAGCTTTTGATGGAGTTACACCTGTAGTGCAATGAGGGATATTTCTAGCTTGTAGGAGGAAATTAGTCAGTGCTATTTCTAGGCTTAAACCTCGAGTTAGGTTTGCTTTTAAACTGCGTTTTAGCAACCGTACTAGGTTTTCAGCAGCCCCATTTCGGACTGGCAAATACGGAATCGATGTCACATGCCTAATTCCACATTGTTTTCAATAATTTTCAAATTCAAAGCATTTTAGCTGTGGTCCATTGTCACTAACCAGTACCTTAGGATAACCATAGGTTGAAAACAAATCACGCAAAATGCGTATAACAGCACCACTGGTTGTTGTTTTCATATAAAAAACAAATGGGAATTTAGAATGTGCATCCAACAATACCATGTACGTTCTTCCATGAAACGGCCCTGCAAAGTCAAGGTGGATTCGGTCCCACGCCAATGCAGGTCGTTCCCAAACGTGTTTCTTAGACTTAGCACCAACATCACGGTTCACCTGACAAGCCATGCATTTGTTAACCAAACTTTCCAAATCACTATCAATTTTAGGCTACCATACATGAGAACAACCAAGAGCTTTTACACGCACGACTCAGCAATGGCCCAAATGAAGTTCCTTAAGCACTTGTTTGCACAATATTTCAGGAATTACAAGACGTACCCCCCAAAATATTGCATTACTATCAAGAGATAACTCATGTCTACGAGAAAAATAAGGCTTTAAATCCTCGCTTTCAACCTTGGCCGGCCAACCATCCTAGTATATCGATAAACTGTTGCCAGCAGCTTATCTTTCATGGTATGTTATTCTAGTTGGTCAGCTAAGATTGGATGTGACTCAATGGTTTTCAAATTCATAACTCTCCAACCAGGAGCTCGCTTGGAAGGGGGTTCATATGGCGTAGGCATACGAGATAAAAAATCAGCTGTTAAATTTTCCTTGCCGGGGATGTACTGGAGTTCGAAATCATAGCCATTTAAATAAATTGCCCACCACTGAATACATGCGGCTGCCATGGCTGGAATTGACACCTTGCTCCCGAACACCCACATCAATGCCTTCTGATCTGTTTGCAGTATAAACCTCCTCCCAAACAAATACTGGTGGAAGCGTTTAACCCCAAAAACTGTTGATAAAGCCTCTTTGTCAAATTGGGCATAACCCATCTCTGCCTTTGACAGTACCCTAGAGACAAAAGCGATAGGCCTATCTTCGCCATTTGGATAGGTATGAACTATCTGCGCCCCGACCCCTAAGGGACTCGCGTCATAAATAAGCTTGATAGGCAGTTTAGGGTCATAGTGCGCCAGCACTTTAGAATCTAGAAACGCAGCCTTAGCCTTCTGGACAGCATCTGAGCATTCCTTACTCCATTTCCAGGCGTTCTTTGGAGAAAGCAACTTGTTTATGGAGCCAGTTTGGTCGCCAAATGTGGTACAAATTTTCCATACTGGTTAATAAAGCCCAAAAAGACTTTAACTCTTGATTGTTAGTAGGCCCAGGTGCTAGCTTTATAGCGTCCAGAACGTTGAGAGACCCCATTTTTATCTATTTTGAATCTCAGATATTTTATACTGTCTCTGTGAAGTTAGCATTTGTTTTTCTTTAATTTCAAACCGTTTTCCTGCAAGGCTTCTAAAACTTGGAATAAGGTCTTATCGTAGTCCTGGCCCTTTCCAGCAGCTAGAGTGTCTTAAAAAAATTGGTCAGCCCTAGGGATATCCCTAAGGACACATTCCATATGCTTCTGGAAAATGCCAGGAGCACTAGTCAGGCCAAAAGGGAGTTTCTGGAACTGAAACAGGCCTTTACAAGTATTTATATTTAACGGGGCCTTTGAATCCTCGTCAAGCTGAACTTGCAGAAAAGCATCCGAAAGGTCAATAATCGAAAAGGTATCACACCCTGCTAATTTCGAAAAAAAATCTTTAGCCCTTGGAACTGGGTGGTATTCTATATCCATTTGCGGATTTACAGTGCCTGAGAAATCCCCCACTATCCGGACGTCTCCTAAAGGCTTAAAAACCAAGACCACGGGCTTCGCCCATGCACTGCAATCCACAGGCTTAAGAACACCCTCCTGAACAAGTCTGTCGATTTCAACCTCGACCATCACCCTTACAGCAAGGGGTACCGGTCTGGCTTTGCAGTATTTTGGTACTGCATCTTTTTTCAAAGTTATTTTGGCCTTAAAATCTTTAAGTTTCCCCAAACCTGGCGAAAATAGCTTAGGGAATCTCTTGAACACCTCCTCGTCCGAGACAAAATAAACATCTTCTATTATTTCTTCCAAAATGTCTACCTCATGAACAGGTTCAGCATAAAATTGATTTAGGTCTAATTCAAGACTCCACATCCAGCTTCGCCCAAATAATGGTGAAAAATTATCAGGGCTTACAATTGCTGATAATACCTCAGTTTTGTCATTAAGTTTCACGTTGAGCCTCACAATACTCAAAGGCTTGTAAACTACTCCGCGAGCAGCCCTCACCGTAATTCTAGTTGGTTTTAACTTGACATTACTGAAATATTTATTGTACCAACTAACTGGAATAAGAGTAGAATCTGCACCCGAATCACCTAGCAATGGAAGTTCATGGCCATTTAACTAAACATGAATCATTCATTGTTTGCTTCGCCTATCCGTAGCAAGAGAATAAATTTCGTCAGATTCAGGGCTTGCTTCATCCGAACTACATTCAGTGTCGTCTGAATCATAATTTGATGATTTTTCAACATTAAGTGCTTTCCTACCAGAATACTTATGATTTTCTTTTTACCAGCTGTGTTAACCGTTTTGGGTTTATGAGTATAGGGCGTCAGCGCAGGCTTGCTATACCTGCACACTCGACTTAGGTGCCCAACATTCCCGCAGGCGGAGCACTTATGCTTCCTAAACCTGCACACAGCTTTCACATGCGATGGTTTATCACAACAGAAGCACAACTTGTCATTGTTAGACTTACTTTTATTTTTAAATGGACGTTTAAACTGCACTGAATGAGCACTTGACCCCTGAAAATGACTTACATTTTTCTCAGCCAATTCCTGAGAGAGGGCAAACTTGCAGGCCGAATCAAATGTAACTGTAGCTGGATCCAACGCCAACAGAGATTTCAAAGTGTCAGAGTTGCGAATTCCAGCAACAAATCTATCCCTGAGCATTGTCTCCAGCTTAGTGCCATCATCTGGACCATAACTACAATAGAGGGTAAGCCTCTTTAATACAGTTATATATTCCGCAATTGATTCGTAAGCATTCTGCTCCCTTCTTTGGAACTGGACTCTTTCACAAAGGTAGTTAGGTACAGGACATAAGTTACCTGTCAACAGCGTGTTAATTTGGACTAAGGTTTTAGTTGCTGGAGCGTTAGGTGCACACAGGTTTCGTAACAAATCATATGTTTGAGCACCTATGCTTGTTAACAGCAACGCTACTTTCTTATCATCAGGCACGTCAAAAGCCGAGAAATACAATTCGACCCGTTCAAAATAAACAGGCCAGGATTCTACACCTGAATCAAATTCCTCTAACTTCTGACCTTGAATACCTGGAGGCATAGCTGGAGGTGTTATCACAACTGTAGGAATAACAAACACCAGCGCCCTATACGTAATTTAATCAAAAACCAAGGGCGTAAGAATACGCCTTACAATTCTTAAATTTACCTGAATAGGCCTTCGTTGCACCCAGCAACAAGAAAAAGGTCTACTCAACTAGATACTTTAAATTCACATTCAAACGGTCTCTCCCCACTTTAAATTAAACTAGTTCTTTAAATTTGAAGAATTTTAATTTTGTCAAAAATTACTGCTCTTGCTTGTTCTCTTACAAGTTAATACAGTTTCTTTTAAACATAGGATAACAAATTCCCGGTCACACTTAATTATCGTCACCAGCAATAATTAATAAATAACCTACTTGACACAATTTAGCCCAACCTGTTCCACTACCAGCAGCAATGCCTAGTACTCACACAGACCGGACAACTCTCGTGCAGTAGTTATGACCAGCATTAAAATTTGCTTTGCAACCTCCTTATTTTATAAGGCACAGTATACAAGCTTTAAAACACTACATGAAATTACACTTCCACTGGTCGTCTAAGCTCTGCGCAATAAATTCGTATAGCATGCGCTACTATGCTTTTAGAAATTACTCACAACCACTTGATGGCCAATATTTTATAGGCTAATTTTGTTCAAAATTGTAGGTAAACCACATGCATAACTTGCGCACTTACAAAAGCATTTAATGTAATTTAAACAATTTTACCAACCTTACCTTTTAAACACAAGCTAGTTAACACCACTTTTAACAGGTTTATCAACTCAATTCTTGTACTCTGAAATATTTTATCCTTCTAATGGTTATCACCACTTTTAAACGTTAGGCTAACTTCAGCATTAAAGCAATTTTCATTAAACGTTACTGAGACTTTAAACGTTTCAATATTGGCTACTCAACACACCAACTTATTCCCCCAAGACAAGCTAGTCCCTGCACTAAATCCCCATGCCAGTGCCGACATTGCCTATCCTTGAGGAAAAATGGAAAAAGTACTTCTGGCCTGATCAAAGCTGGACTAACCACTTCACCAAGTCTGCAGTCGCTGGTTGTTTGGCAATTTCCAGTCTTCACTGCACCATGAGGAACCAGCCCCAGCTGCTCCAGGAGCCAGTTTACTCATAGCAGCTCTTCTTCAGCAAACGAGTTACTCTTTCATTTTGCTTCATTAGCTCAAGTTTAAGTAATCCTGCTAGGACTTTACCCATACCAAACACGGGCATAAGTCACTAAAAGCAAGGTTTCAAATTTGGTTTACATTAACTTAAAATCCCTAACATCATCGCCAATGTAGTGTCGTGTCTAGTGTTCTAGACACAACTACAAGGTGTGGGCTCTAAGTGATCAGCAACCTGAATGAACAGGTGCAGCCCTGTTGGTTGGTTAATGAACATAGGTCGCATGACCAGTATTAGCATAAATAATACAACTAGATAGCGGTGCCTGTAATCAAACACCGCAATGTCTTCCTGCAGGGCCGAGAACACTGACTCAGTAACAAAAATCGGACCAGTGAAACAGCTGTTAATTTCATTATTCTAAACCGCTAATTCGTTACTCGACAACACTTGGTGCAAAGTCAACCACTCTTTAAGAAAATTGGCATAAGATTCTTCCACCTCAAAACTTATGGCAGGTAAAAACAGTGAGACGTCATCGTCGCACACCTCGACATGATCCCGGCTTGAAAAACAGTTGCTATCACAAATTTTGGATCTTGTACAAACTCTTGAGCTGAAGCATAATGCAATATGTTGCCAGGAAGAATATCAGCGAAACCAATGCCAGCTTCGACCATCATATCTAAAGTTTCTTACCAAGTCAACCATCCTCCAAGACACGCCATCGGATGACTGCTTGCTTGAACTGTGTTTGGTGGCAGTTAATCACTTCAATTGTGCCAGGATCATTACCACGTCTCTGCAAGTCGTCAATGCAGTCCAGATGAAATTTTATCTTTACCTTCAAAGATTCTTGCTCTGGCGTGAGCAGAGGCTCCGTAGCTGAAACAGCAGGTGCAGGTCCGCGAGCGACGAACCATGGTTGGTTTCAGAGTTCACAATAACATTCACTGCCAATCACGAAAATCTAGCGAAATGTCATAAGAAAGTTTGTGCGAATGCTCACACGTACATACACTGGTGTGTGGACAGTTCACCATGCGGTTTGGTTCGCAGAAAATTCGACGTGAAAATCAAAAGTGCGCTTGCAATCGCCATTTCATGTGTTCTTCATGGGCGCCGCCATCTTGTTTCTGATCGCGAGGGGAAGTCACGCGCCGCCATGACAGTTCTCAAGCACTTTTGAGGCAGTCGCGGGATTCACGTGGAACAAACGAGACAAACTAGATGGATGCCGAGTTTTCGCGCCAGCCGACAACCAACAAGTCACGTGACAACGAGTTCATTCATGAGCGTGGTCACTACAAACAATTGGCGGCTCCGGACAATAAAACCACAGTTCTACAAAACATTTACAAAATGCAGCGACGATTATTTACAAACACTTCACATCATGAGAACGTCCTGGAATCGACTAGCGTACACAGTTCGAGAAAACGTCACAACAGCGAAGCACTGTTCAATTCGAACACGTGCGCAATCTCACAGCAACGGATTTGAAAAAATAGTCAAACTCACCAAAAATTCAGGCATGGCACACACAGGACGGCTCAGTACCGTTGCTAGTCTATCGGGCGCCATTTGTTACGATGCCAATCCTCCTAACTAGGAATACGACACATCTTTGCACATTCGTGAGCCACTTACAAACGTGTTTTTCCTCCTCGGCGCCGACCGGAAGAGAGATATACAGGAAGTTACGCAAGTATAGGGCATTCGCTATAAGCGTCACGAGCGTTAGGCTCCGCCCACAAGATACCGCCTGGAGGACCAACAAACCATGCTCTCGCTAGCCACCTACGGTAAACAGCGTCTATTCAACCGTTATTTTCTTCAAGAAAGTGATGTCATCGTTTATTTTCGTGACGTATATTGCTGCACTAATAAAAGTTTAAACGTATGCTCGTGTTTTTATCGTTTACGGCGGTGAGCGAAATATTTTCGGCAATATTCAATGCTTCAGCTGCAGCGTGAAAACGCCGTTTACCAGCTAGCTGTTCGTACGACTGATTTATAGGATAAAAGGCAAGGAAATGTAATCTCCTCGCAGCATTTCATCACAGAGCTAAGAAAGCAGTTCTCCATGAATAATTTTCTATTCAGATTGGCAAGAGCACAAAAAAAAAGTTGAAATACTTGAATTTTTTTTTTTAAGTTTAACACGTGAGCACTGTTGAGAGACATAAAATCGGCAAATTAAAAACGTAACTTGTTTATTTCGGACAGCATTACCCGAATTTTTGCAAACACAGCCAACATTTTGTAATATTCAACTAAAGATTTATTTATTTACATATTTAGATATTAACCAGTGGTCTTTATTTTTACCTTTCTATAAAACAGAACTGTCTGTCAAGAATAGTTGTTTTTTGTTTTCGTAAGGCTGCCCTACTGGTTTTTTTTTTAAACTAAAATTAGTCTTGCTGTTAAATACTAATTAGTCCAGCTTGCTTCTTTTTGGGCATGCAAACGAAAATATTTTTTTTTATTGCTCGAACAAATTTATTACACGAATTTCACAAGTGAAATCATTAACTGAAAGGTCAAAGAAAACGATAGGAACTTAATTAGCGTCTCATTCAGGATATCTGACTAAATTTTCTTCACACTCCTCCTGGTTTTTCACACTATTGTAACCTGATTCAGTACCCCACCCCCCACCCCCCAAAAAAAATAAACACGTAAATATTCTTCGCTGTGTATTTATTTAATCGAATAATTTTGTGGCCGGGAAAAATTTGGTGGATATTATATCAATTACCTGTTTGTGCACTATTTTGATAACAGTTCTAGGGACAACTGAAGAAACCTTTTAAGTTTACAATTA
>JAHWFP010178310.1:0-19540 GCA_023313725.1 Lithobius niger | reverse complement strand
TTGATGCAGGTGCAGGATAAAGGTCCAGTATGCGAGCCGGACTTTGAAAAATCATGAATTACATTTAGTATCTGTGAAAAAGAATGTTTTGGTATCTTATGGGTGTTTAAGCTATTTGTCTTGGACGTTTTGTTAATTTACATTTATCATAGATCATTAATTGTTACATTTGTTAAAAAATATTGGAAAATCAGGTAATTGGATGTAACGGTTGGAACAGTTTGATTTTTGAATTATAGGGATATGCCTCCAGAAAGCTAAATAATATTGCTGATTTCCAATTCTGTAACCAGTAGATTTACGTTTACTCAAAGCGGATTTAGATGAGTCAATTCAATACTTTTGTGATGCGCAGAGTAGAGATGAGGTAAAAACAAGGGCCGGATGGGGGGGGGGGGCGCGTAAAAACTTCTTCGAAAGTGGGGGAAAATTTACTGATGGAAAATTGGAAATGAAAGTAAGACAGGCTGCAATAAAAGCTGTACTAAAGTTGGAGTAGTGAGAAAATTCTTTGTTTATAATAGTAGAAATAGTAGATTTGTTGTTATCATATCATATACAGGTTGCTTCATAAAGTACTGAAAAATAGGCCTATAAGACGTAGGCCTATGAAATGCAGGCCTATAAAATGTAGGCCTAAAATAGACCTAATAAAATGATGTTGTTCACTCGATTACTTCAAATTATTCAAGTTACTGCACCTTAGGTTACTGTACCAGTGGAAAACCCATCATAAATGAATGGGGTAGTAGTTCCAGTCTCCCTCCCAGGCAATAAAATGTCCTCAACAGGTATAGCTCGGGCCCTACTATACCCAAGCTACAAGCCTAATCTAACCTCATCTAATATCCTGTCTCATTAACTTGTGCAACATTTTATTGTGAAACTAGGATTTGAACCCATTAACCGAAAAGGTTTGAAATTCGTTGATATCTCCAACCGTATTCATGTACTGCAGGGCATTTGCATTGCCTAACCGAAAACCTTGCAAACTTCTAAACAATTTAGTCATATTTAATGAATTTCTTGAACTCAGGGTTTAAACCCGTAACTGAAACGTTATGAAATGTGTGATATTTTCAACCATATTCATGTATCACAGTTCATCTGGATTACCAAACCAAAACCTTGCAAACCTCTGAATAATTTAGTCAAATCTAATAAATGTCCTGAACTCAGGATTTGAACACACAACTAACAATTGTTTTAAATGCGTTAATATTTTCAACCGTGATGCATCTGTAGTAGTGCAATGCAGCTTTCTTAAGCTAGCCTAATAAACAACATAACTGCCAGATTAAATGCCGACATTGCTCGGATGCCGGAAATAAACATTAGATATTTCCTGGTTCGGAACAAAAGTAAGCTACATCCACCTATACATTTTTGAAGTGTCCGTCTTGTGCTGCAATGCAATGGCAAAGCCTTTGAACAAGATTTTGCCAAACTCCGTCAATCATACCTGTGTAATTGTTTGACAGGTCTCAACAATACACTATCTTAGCTCGTGTACGGTCCCCAGTTGATGTAGTGCCGCGCCTAGCCTGTTCCTCAGATAGCCCATTATAGGAAGAAGTCAGAGAGGTTAGATTAGGACTTCTGGGTGGCCATTCTACAGCTGCTCTTCCCATCCCAATCCACCTGCCACCAAAGGTCTGATCCAACCACTCCCGTACATTGCTTCCAAAGTGGGGAGGAGCCCTATTGTGCTGGTATCATATGGTATTAAGATTGGCAAATGGCACTTCCTCCTCGATGGATGGTTGAATCTCGTTTTAGAGCAGCTGTAAATACTGTTCAGCATTAAGTGGTCCATCAATGAAGAATGGTCCTATCAACCGTGAACCCACCAACCTGCACCACATATTCATGCTGGGATTATGTTAGTGGCGTACCTCAATTGTGTAATGTGGATTTGTGATGCTGTATTGACGTATGATTTGTTTGTTAGGTAATACGTGTAATGAATATGTTCCTCGTCAGTCATTGCCAGACGGCATAGAAATGTGGCATCACCATCAATGATTTCAACAGCCGAGTATGCGAATATTAGTCTTCTGTCATAGTCCTCCTCATCAAGATGTTGTGGAATGGCGGGTTTGTATCCATGGTACCCCTGTTCCATAAGGATTCTATGGATGGCTGTTGGTTGGTATTAAGATGCTGGGGAAGGTCTCGTTGTGACGTCCGAAGGGTTGCTTCGATAGACTGAATTACGGCAAGCGCATTCTCTTCATCTGTAGCCGAACGTGGACGACCACATGCTTCCCAGTCATCTGCCACAGACACTGTTGCCTTAAATTTCTGCAACAAATTATTCACTGTGTTTTAACATGGCTTCTCTCTGTCTGGATGGCGGGTGTCAAATTGGTCAGTAACTGCTGTAGTGGTTTGGAAGTTGGCGCCCTCCATGCCACAAAGCAGAACTAGTTCAATCCTCTCCTCAATAGTGTACTTCGGGGGCATGTCTCACAGGCTGACACGTTCCAACCTAACGTTAAACTTCTACGTTCAAAGAAGGTGGCTACGACGGAATTGTAATACTACCCGTACGACCTGACAAAACGCAGTTTGCTACAGAACAATTACAAAACGTCCCCGTCAAGTGCAGGTGGAGATCCGCACAAGCAACTTATGGGATGCACATAGCAAGCCTTTATTAAATTGAACAAAGGTTTTTTTTCATGAGCTAATAAAATTAGACATTCCTATAGTACAGGCTTACATTTTATAAACCTACAACTTACAGGCCTAAATTTTATAGGCCTATATTCATAGGCCTATTTTTCAGTACTTTATTTATCGCCGTGTATATAGTATGCAGTAGTATACTATATGAAGAGCTGTCATGGAAAACCAGCCAACTCCTTGATGGTTATTCAAATTTCTGTTTTTGCTGAAGAGGATGTCGCTCCATTGATGAGATGGCAGTGCTCTGCATTACTGGTGAAACTGGCTGGTTGCATCTGCATGGGGAAGAATATCCCGTTTCTTTTACCGTAAGCCTCCTTAATTTTAAAATTATGTTATTTCCTAATTAAATGTGAGATGCACCGATTTTCTTCAAATTTGTTGGTCAATTAGACTTAATTATTTTGTAAAACTGAGGGAAGACGTGTCGACGTTAGTCATAACAGCGTTGGATCTCCATCTGTTTTCCGTTTTTCAGCACTGAACGTCAAAAACACAATTCAGCCAAAGTGCATAGTTTGACACCTAGTGAAGGAAAGTGGGAGCTGCCAGTCATCAGCCCAATCCGTGACGTAGGCTTCCTCTGATGCAAGGGCTAAGGCATTGTCCGCATCAATTATCGCCGAATCCAGCTTCAAGTCATCAGCAAATTTGGATTCGTAAGCATTGTCTTTTTTACAGGTAAGATCATTAAGAAAAATTACAAATAGGAGCGGTCCCAATACGGACCCCTGTGGGACACCACTAATAACATCCTACTCAGAGGAGAGTGAGTGACCACAGAGACCCTTTGTGAACGACCACTGATGAATGCAGCAATCCAGCGGAAGAGGGTCCCATCAAATCCCATTTGGGCCAATTTATTTGGAAAAGAGAAGTTAGCCTTAGCCTAATGAAAGTTTTTTTGTGAGTTTGTTTTCCAGTAACTAGATGTTGTTCTGAAATCGGCGTATGCAAGTGGCAAGGTGAGTTATTCTGCATGTCGGGGGAATTTTATATCATTTTGGCATCTATAGAAGATACAATTTTCTGTTCGTTCGTAAGAAGTTGATTATCAGTGCTAACTGCTCAACGAAGGAACAGTGAGGTCAAATGTAATGTTAATCAGTGTTAACCAGTCCCTTTGTAAACCCAATCCTCATGAACAAAATGTTATTACAAATTGTGCAAATGTCAGTCTTTGCTTTATTAACTTTCAAAAATGAAACGTGCATTGCGTACAATAAAAGTAATTTAAATAAATTAGCATGTGAACGAATTTAACAATTGAAACTTCCTTGATTGTACGAATTCAGTAGTGGGGTTCAAACCTTAAAACTCCATTAACCGAACCCAGAGTTTGACCAATATTATAAGGCTGCATGATTCACCAATGCCAAGCTTGCCAGTCAGCAAGTGTAGGATCAAGGATGAATCAATTGTCTTAACTTAAACCCATTTCTGTTAAAGCATAATGGTTGGGTGGATATATTTAGCTGATTTTCCAACAACAACTTAGTGAGGCAGCCATGATAGGATCAAGGTAAGGAATTGTTGTGAGGTGAATCCATAATACACTAGCTGTACCCCAGGCGTAACATACGCCGGCTAGCTGGTTCCCGCATACCTGAGCGTAACACTGTAGTGGGCCACGGTTTCCCCTATTGTGTGGTCTGAATATCCCCATCTCTTCTCCCTCTTTGAACCCCTGCTGATTTGTGTTATGGAAGTAAATGTTTATCATATCAAAACCAAAACTGGTAAAAGGAGCCGCCAAGTTCCGAATGGTTCGGCCCTTCAAAGGAGTGATATCAACACACCAAAACATTCGCCAAGTTAATCGCACCGCTTAATAGTTCGAAGGTTAAATGAAAACTAGACCATTGCTACTTCCGGTAGCTAATTCGCTCATCCCCATGTTAAATCCCATAGGGTGATTATTCATCGATACCGAGATAACGGGGTAGGCTTCCAGCAATGAAAATGGACGAATGGGTGCAGTACAATACGAACTGCATACCTTTTATGGTTTGTAGCCTGGGGGCGTAACAGGGATGGCGTGGGAGGGCGCCTAAGTACGAAACTATTGTTATAACCATTGTTAGTATTGTCGGCATCGTCTCTCATTGGACGGCCAAATTTCGGACAATGAGAACGTGCATACTGACGTACGTACCTAGACACACACTAGTGCATCACGATAAATCTAAACAACGTTGCAAAGAAATTGTATTCACATCCAATTCACGAAAAATAAACCAAGCTAGCTAGTTAACACATTTACAACGTTATTGAGGGTCAGATTTTGCATTGAAAGCAGCTTAGCTGGCATTCCTACACGAGTTAATTTTTGTCAGGTGGGTCATTGCTCTCAATTTCAACGCAATTTAAGCTTTTGTACGCTTTTGTATTATTTTCCCCCAAGTACCTGAAATATGCCCAACTATGCTTCAAGATATAAGAACCTGACGCTATGGCGCCGCGCTACAATGGTTTACAACCTCGACAATTGAACTGATGTGATGTTTGTTGTGATGATTGTTGCCTAACTTGGCGCGACCGTGTGTCTAGATTTTCAATGGAGGTCGTTTCTCTGTTCTGATACCAAGCCCAACAAACCCAACAACGGTTGTGCATGCAGTGATTGTTACTCAACCAACTTTGAAACTCTTCCAAGTCGACTCTTAAGAGCTAGCTTTATTAATGCAATATGTCGATTGTTATAGGCCACATCTGTTTGTTTGACATTGTCGGTCTCTCGCCCTCTTTCATTATACACCCTCTTTCATTGTAGTGCATAATAATGATGAATTTGCTTGCCCAACCTAAGCGTATTATATATACAGGGTGAGGCAACTGAAGTGTCCGGTAACAATGTCTTCTAAAGACATGTAATTAGCTCAAATCGAAATACCTACCAATACTAAGCAAACCCGGGTAGATGTAATGTCTGCTGTAAATATGACCTTGAAAGATACTTTCAAGGTCATCCAAAAGTTAACTCCGAAACTATCCAAGATAACGGCATGAAGTAAATTAGAAAGTTGTTTAGGATCATGAACTCAGACCAACACAGAAAACGTAACAGAAATCGTGCAATAAACAAGGGAGATATGGGCAAAACAATGTGTGTAGTGCAGGAAAGCCGGTCAAAGGCAATCAATACCGTATTAGTAATTGTACAGCTGCCTCCTGGCTGGTTTCCTTGTAACTGCTAATTGTTTAAAGGGTTAAACGGGACGGAAAGCCAATGGGCTCGAAATTGGTTAACTAAATACGGATGCAAACCTATTTACGTTGCCTTTTGGACTTATATGTCAGACTGCCTGAGCGGGGAATCGAACCCAGGACCTCTGAAACCAAAGGCCAAGGCCCTACCGCTAAGCCAGACTGACACGGCCTTTAAAAGGAAACGTCCATAGGCAGCATTTAACACGCACACATATACATGTAAGCATACACTTTTTCCAATCGCCACTGGCTTAGCGGTAGGGCCTTGGCCTTTGATTTCAGAGGTCCTGGGTTCGATTCCCCGCTCAGGCAGTCTGACATATAAGTCCAAAAGGCAACGTAAATAGGTTTGCATCCGTATTTAGTTTGCTAATTGTTTAGCGTACGATCTAGGGATACTCTAGTATCACCGGTTAAAATTACCTTGGGGAATGTGTTCAAGGTCATCCAAAACGCATCTCGTATACGAAGCAAGATAGGAAATAACTTCCAAATAGGAAAGTGCTGACCACCATGCAGTTAGTATTATTGCCAAGCAAGTTGTATTGCCTGATAAGGAAAATAAAAGGAACATCTCTCTCATTGAGGATGTGGGAAACTAATCAATGTAGGATGTGTTCAAAGTGCCCACCCGCAGCAGTTATGCAGTGTTGCACTCGCTGTGCACTACTGTCGCGAACAGCACGAAGTTGCGCAGGTGTAATTGAGGCACAACACTCACGGATCCTATTCTCCAGGTCATTAATACTGGCAGGCAATTTTTGATATACCTGTTCCTTAACGTGCCCCCAAAGAAAAAAGCCAAGTGGCGACAGATCGGGAGACCTTGCTGGCCAGCTAACAGGTCCTCCCCGTCCGATCCATGCAGCTGGGAACAATGTATTAAGGTAGTCGCAGACATCACCGTGAAAGTGAGGGGGAGCACCACCGTGTTGGAACATCATGTCACGTCGTCTAGGTAGTGGTAAATTGTCCACAAAGGGTTCAACCATTTCTTTCAAGATCATTTGCAAATACCGAGCCCTAGTTAACGTGCCTCGGTAGAAAACGGGGCCCACCAGCTGGTCTCCCATTATACCACACAACACGTTGACGCGCCAATTAACCTGGTGTTGTTTTTCCCGGAGCCAGTGCGGATTATCCACACTCCAAACCACGTGGAACATTCCTATTTGTTAGCAGATTCCCTGCTAACCTGCGACCCAAAGAAGTCTTTGATCACTGTCACACCACCAACAAAGACTTGGCAAATGAAATCAGCCAGGTTGCTAAAATGCAAACCAAATTTCCCGGCTATTCTTCTTTTTTTATGGAAGTCTCTACTGCTGCTTACGAATGTTTTCTTAGACCAGAGTACTGGCCTACTGGCATTGTGTTTTCCCTGCTTCGCCAGAGAAGCTATCATGTGAAAGTGACGGAAAGGTTTATTCCGAAACGCCAACCACCACCCACAAATGAAAGCAATATTCCACAACCCTATCACCCCCCCACCCAGGTCCCCCCCAAATGTCCAGCAACCCAAACTTCTTTTTGGCATAACGTTGCCCAGCCTTCTTGTCCCTTCATCCCCCAAATCCCCTCCTCCTATTCCACCCAAACCTGCCCTCCCATCCAATCATTCCATGCTCTGTCCCACCACATGACGCCCATCCACACCCACAACTAGCCTTGTACCCCCATCTCCTGCACCTGTCCCCATCTACTCTCCCACCCTGCTTGTACATGCAAATGCCGATTCACTTGCTAACAAACTTGACGAACTTGAATCTCTGCTCCATACTCACCAACCTGCAGTAGTCTTTATTACTGAAGCAAAATCCAAGACTGTGAATAACTTCCGCGAAATCAAGGCTATCAAACTCGGAAACTATCATACTGTCTTCAACCCTCTCCAAGGCCAAACTAGAGGGATCATTAGTTTCATTCACCACAGCGTGGACTACAACCTTGTGGTGGCTCCAAAGACATTTGATGATCTCCTCCTTATTGAAACTGGGACCCCTGGACACCATGTCTCCGCCATTGCCTGCCTTTATAGGTCACCAAACAGTTCTATCGACAACAATAATTCCTTCATTAATGCCATTAAATCCTTATTTGATAAGTATGGTGATAGTATTATCATTGTAGGCGATTTCAACCTGCCAAACCTCAAATGGACGGAAGAGGAAGACCAGCACCTCACTGCTGTTGAGGTTGCCTTCATTGACGCCTACACCAGCAGAAATCTCACACAGCATGTCCATGAACCCACCCGGTTACGTCACGGACAAACGCCAAACATCTTGGATCTTGTACTTACCACATGTACGTCCATTGCCATTTGCGACGTTGCCCTTTCCCATCGTCTTGGGAACAGTGACCATGCACCTACACTTATTTGGATTTCTTGGGAACAGTGACCATGCACCTACACTTATTTGGATTTCCGGTGAACAGGCACCAACCCCAACCAGGACACGGTCGAACATTCACCGAGCTGATTTCAACGATATTAGGAGAGCAGTGACGGAGGCTAATCTTACTGACGCCATGGCTACCTTAAACCCTTCTGCACCACGCCATCAATCAATCCACTCTCGAGTTTTCTCCTACTGTGAAGCAGAGAGGAAAGAAGAAGAGCCGCCACCCCTGGGTTACCAAAACTGTTAGAGATGCCCTTAATCAGAAGAAAAAAAGCTGGTACTCTTACACTGAGACCCGCTGCATTGCTGATTACGAACACTACAAGGTGACATGCAACACTGCCACTGCTCTTATCCGGAAGTCTCGCACTGTGTATGAGCAAGAACTTGCTAGCGCTGCATCTTCCAATCCAAAGAAATTCTGGGACTATGTCAACAGGAGAAAGCCCCGTCATGTCCCTGTGGGTCCCCTGAAAAACACCCATGGTGACATTGTCTCTGATCCTTTAGCAAAGGCAAACGAACTGAACCGTTACTTTGGGTCTGTCTTCAAAAGGACCAGTCCTGCAAACAAACCTGCTCTTGGCACAGTTCAAAGAGTAGCAAACACCCTTAGTGTGGTCAATTTTGATACCTCTGACATCCTCAAATTGCTGCAGTCTCTTAACATACATTCTGCACCTGGACCAGACAACCTCTATCCTCTGACCCTTAAAGAACTTGGCCCAACCATTAGTCCTGCCTTAGCGCAACTTTATACCAAGTCCATGACCGAAGGCACTGTCCCCACGGCCTGGAAACTTGCGCACGTCACGCCTATCCACAAAGGTGGATCTAGATCATCTGCGAAGAACTACCGCCCGATCAGTCTTACCAGTTTTCCCTGCAAAATCATGGAAAAGATTGTTTTTAACACCATGTTAAACTTTGCAATCGAAAACAACATCATCCATCAAAATCAGTACGGCGGTCTCCCCGGCAGATCTACAACGCACAATCTTATCCACTTCCTCGATAAAATTACCGAATGGCTCGACAATAAACTTCAAGCGGATGCAGCCTACTTTGACCTTGCCAAGGCATTTGACACTTTGCCGCATGTCACACTTCTGGACGTCCTTCGTGATGCTGGTTTTTCAGGTGCACTTCTTGCGTGGCTCTCTGATTTCCTCTCTGAAAGACACCAGAGATGTAGTGTGGAGGGGTTTCTCTCTGCCGAAGTTAAAGTACACAGTGGAGTCCCACAGGGCAGTGTGCTTGGCCCACTCCTCTTCATTCTTTTTATGAACACCTTGTTTGTACATCTCGACAAAGATAACTGTGTTTTCCTTGACGATACTAAAATCTTTGCTATCTCTGATGACCCAGTAAGTACAGCTGAACTACAGGCCAATATTTCCAGTATGGTGTCCTGGACTAAATCCATGAACATGGACCTAAATGAAGACAAGTGTGGCGTTGTGAAGTTTGGCGTTCAGCACCACAAGGCAAACTATAACTTGGGACTTGGAATTGCCCTCCCAGAAAGGGAACTTCAACGGGACCTGGGAGTGATCATTGATCGCGACTTGAGGTTCTCTGCTCACATTCAAATGGTGACTGCGAAGGCTTACGGGGCCCTTGCCATCATTCGGACCACATTCTCGACACTTACCAGAAAGACATTTCTTCTGCTTTACCACAGTAAGGTACGCAGTATCTTGGAGTACGCGGGCCAGGCTTGGTGGGTCCGCCTCGAAGAAGACCGCGATAAGTTGGAACGTGTCCAGAGACATGCCACAAAGCTTGTCGCGGGGCTCAAGAACACTTCTTATTCAAACCGTCTTGCAGCGCTGAAGCTTCCAACTCTAGAATATCGACGAGTGAGAGGGGACCTCATCCTGACATTCAAGACACTTGCTGGCAAAGATCAAGCCTCAGTTGACAGGTTTACACTACCCTCCAGTATGGTGACCCGCAACCACGGCGCCAAACTTTTTAAACACCGATGCAACACCACCCTTCGTCAGCACACTCTTTCCTTTCGTGTATTGAACACTTGGAATAAGCTACCACCACACGTTGTCAGTGCAACCTCTGTTCTGCAATTCAAGCAGCGCCTTGACACAGTGCTCCCAAATTTTATCAGCCCCTATTGTTACAAGAACTAGTAACTTTGTGGCTCACTCGGTGCCAAAAGCATTTTGTGCTTCCTACCGAGAATCTTTCAATTTCAATTTCAATTTCAATAGTGGCAATTATGCGTATTGAAGACCCCATCGCGAGTAAATTGAGATTCGTCTGAGTACAGGATATTGTCAACAAAGTTCTCACTTTCTTGTACTTTGTTCAGTAACCAGTTGGAGAGGTCAACACGTTCTGGATAGTCACGTTCCTCAAGTCCTTGAAGACAGTGCACGTGGTAAGGGTGGAAATGGTGATTCCGTAGGATTTTTAGCACTGATCGCTGACTTATTCCACTTTTATGCGAAATCGCCCTTGAACTCGTGTATGTGGATTTAATTGGCAATACGCTATTACGGTAGCTGCAGTAGGATCATTTGTGGCAGGTCGTGGCCGTTCACGTGGTGGTCTTTTTTAAGTGATCCAGAACCGTTTGCTCACGTAAGCAGTCGTACAATAGTGTTCCTCGAAGGTTGCTCCACATCAGGAAATCTTTGTCAAAACTCTTGCGCAGCTCGTGTTGCATTTCTGTTGCATTCACCATAAATTATTATCATCTAAACATACTGCTCACTTGTTTATGAAGCCATGATTATTACGTAAATACATACTAATTTCTAATTAGCATAAAGGTTCTTTAGCAGTTGGGGCTTCATTCGTCACGTCCTCAAATGAGAGAGATGTTCCTTTTATTTTCCTTATCAGGCAATAAAATCTTGCTTGGCAATAATACTAACTGCATGGTGGTCAGCACTTTCCTATTTGGAAGTTATTTCTTATCTTGCTTCGTATACGAGATGCGTTTTGGACGACCTTGAACGCATTCCCCAAGGTCATTTTAACCGTTGATACTAGAGTTTCCCTAGATCGTAGGCGAAACAATTAGCAGTTACAGGGGAACCAGCCAGGAGACAGCTGTACAATTACTAATAAGGTATTGATTACCTTAGACCGGCTTTCCTGCACTACACACATTGTTTTGCCCATATCTCCCTTGTTTATGGCACGATTTCTGTTACGTTTTTTGTGTTGGCTTGGGGTCATGATCCTAAACAACTTTCTAATTTACTTCATGCCGTTATCTTGGATAGTTTCGGAGTTTACTTTTGGATGACCTTGAAAGCATCTTTCAAGGTCATATTTACAGCAGACATTACATCCGCCCGGGTTTGCTTAGTATTGGTTGGTATTTCGATTTGAGTTAATTACACGTCTTTAGAAGACATTGTTGCCGGACACTTCAGTTGCGTCATCCTGTATAGATTGTGTTCATATGGTGACGCTAAGTGCAATACAATGTGTGTATAGAATAAGTATGGCCAGAAATAACGAATTTCTGTAAGTGATACGTAACTATAACAGCAGAATGATCGTGAGAAGAATAATGTTTTTATTGCGATTTTGCCCTACAATGCTTTAAACATAGGTTACATCTTACATTATAAACCAAAATCTCATAGCAAAAACGAAGACAAGGACCCTCTTGAAAAGGGGAACCCCTATAAATGAAAACGGGTAAGTGTGTCAATTTTTTGCTTTAAGTTGAAACTGGTACGTTGTTGCCTTTAAAAGAAGTTGAAATTGGCACATTGTTGCCTTGCCTAACAATTTGCTCTGTGCGGTCATCGCAAAGGCATGTCTTAAATGACGTCATGCACGAAGGCCAGCTATTTTTCACACGGTATGGATTGCTCAAGTCAAAGCGAAAACTGGGAGTGGGGAGGAGGGCCTGAACGGGGAAATGCCCGTGTGTGGAGCAGTGCTTTTGTTAGCCCCACTATTTGAATGGAAAGGTGGAGGATGCAAAAATTATCCTCCTAACCAAACACCGTGATCACCTCAGTGGCAAATCTTAAATGACTTCATGCACATTTATTTTTCACATGCTACGCATCACTCATCCACAGCGAAAGACTGGGAGTTGGGGGGAGTCTGTTACCATTAAGCTTACAACTACGCATTGACTGAACCTAAAAGAGAATTTGCTGGGGGTTGTTTTGCCAAAACCTCGCAAAAGTTGAAGGGGCAGTATTAATTCAAATAACCATCCAAATTCAACTACGTGTAGCGAAGAGGAGAAAGGGAGGGAAACGGAGAGAAGAGGGAGAGGATGGGATAAAAGGAGAGGGGAGGGAGAGGATTGACGGAAAGGGGAGTATTACAGGAAAAAACATTGACTGTTGCAGTGAACGTTCAGGCAGCACCGAGTAAAAACTGGGAAACAACCACGGGGGAAAACAAATCCCGGGCGAAGCCGGGTATGACTGCTACTATGTCACAGAAACTAGGGATTTACTAGTTCAGTTACTGCAGATTTGGCATAATTACAAAATACAATAACAAAAATTAATTTTGTTCATATTGAAAAGGCTGCAGTATGGCAAATGCCACTGATACCTTTCCCAAATTAAAATAACCCTTTACAAAGTTACAAAGTATACTCTTCTTAACACTAAAACTGTGTAGCAAATTACTAGTGTAATATACCAACAACATGTCATATATCGAATCAATACTAATCTTATACTAATTCAACTGCAATTCTGGAGTTTGATACTAATATGGTCTGCATTCTGTACATTCATAAACTCGTCGGGTAGGTCATTCCATGGCCCACCACACGATTGATTACAAATGAAAATTTTACGACAATCTGAGTTAACCATCTGTACAATTAGTTTCAATCAATATGATCAGGTGATACATGAGCCTCGTAGTTCAAACAATTTAGAAGTATCAACATCAATAATTCCATTAATGATACAATTAAATCTGCCTTAAGACGTCTTGATCAGAGCATCCCGAGAGTTTCAAGCATTCCTGAAAGTTAAGTAAGTGGAAACTAAGAATTGATTTTGTATATCTACGATGCAATCCCTCAATTGTTTCCATGTCCTTCAATGAAAATGGGGACCATACTGGACTAGCGTATTCTCAAATTGGACGGACTTACACCTTGTATGCCCATGTGAGGATGTCTGAGTCTCCTGGAGTAAAACGACGTCTGATCGTTGCCCAGCACTGAATTGCCATTTTTATAATGGCTAAGTGGACCACTTTAGATCATTGGTAAGCCAAACACCCAGGTTTTTAACTTGTGGTCTTGATTCAATGTTCGAACCCAATAGGCCTAATGAGTAAGGGAAAAGTTATTTCTTTTCCTTTTCTTAAGGTGGCCATGACCCTTGTGTGTAGGAATTGACAGTTGCCACGCTAATGATCAACTGCATTTTTTTCATTTAATTTTTTTAATGTTTCATGTTAAAGTGCAGTATTAGCTTTACCACATGTTTTCACTTCATCAGTATCCACATCATCCAAATATCTTCAAGTAAAGGTCAAGTTGGTGAGATGGTTTTGAATGTGACGAAGAGACGTGGTCCCAGGATCGACCCTTGTGATACACAAGTCCTAACCACCACAGAACATGATGATGGTTGACCAACAACAAATTTGTGTCAACAATTATGAAGAAAATCTACAACACAAATAATTAGTATGCTGGAAAAGAGCAACATATTTTTGTTTGCCCATTAATTTATAATGAACAACGAATCGAAAGCTTTAGCAAATTCAACGAAAGCAGCAATCTTAGGGATCCCTCTATTACAATTAGACATCTAATCCTACAGTGCAGAAAGCATTTGTAGGGTTGTAGATCGATGTTGGACGAAACCAAATTGGTCATTAAGTATAATGAAGTGACGTTTCTTAAATTTCCTCATATTAGTTCTAATAACACGTTCAATTACTTTGCATGCTACACATGTTAGTAATTTAGACCAGTATTTTGGCGGATCAGAAAGTCTACCTTTTTTTTTTTGTATTTTTGAGACACCCTGCAGTCTTCCAAGGATCAGGAAAAGTACCGGTAGTGAATGATAAATTAAAAATGATAGATACAGTTACAGAAATTCCACATACCACCCCTTTTGAAAAAATATACCGGGAAACCATAAGGTCCTATCGATTTACTGAGTTTTAGGCTATTAAGAACTTCCAACACTTCAGATAGCTCCAAAGCAATATCAAAGCACTGATCATACAAGTGCGTGTAGTGGTGGCATCACATTACTGACAGTTGTAAAATAGAGGAAAATGTATCCACCAAAGCATCTACATAATTAAGGACGTATGATGTGCGTGCGTGCGTGCGTGCGTGTTTGTACCTCTACTCCTCTGGAACCAAGGCACCTACAAAGATGGGAGTAGGACCAAACGAAAGATAATTAAATTGCGCTTTTAATAGGCCTATTTTCATCGCTATAACTTGATATTATCACCCTCAAATATGCGAAAATCCCTGAAAAAGTAACGTCAAAGTTTTTTTTTAACGCTCTTCATGTTCGTTCATGATGTCATAGTTTGTTCGTGAAAACCTCCACGAGCGAAGAGAGATGATCTGGAGTGCAGAGAGACGTGGCCGAATGAGCCGAAAAGGACAACGTATTTTGCATCACACCACATGTGCATCTTAAAATCGGTTTTGTATTAACTGACTTGATGCATGAAAAAATCACAATAGATTTGGTTTTAAAACGGTGTCAAACATTCGTGTTTCTAAAGAATGGAAGGAAGGAAGTAATGAGGAATGGTAAGATGGAAGGGAGGATGAAAGGAAGGAACGAATTAAGAATGGATGATAGGATGGAAAAGAGGAAGAACGGATGTGAGAATGTCAGGATGAATGGAAGTATAGAAGGAAGGATGGAAGAAATGATGAATGGAGGATGGAAAGAAGGATGAATAGAAGGAAGGAACGAATTAAGGATGGATGGAAGGTAGGATGGAAGGAACGATAGAAGAATGGTTGGAAGGAAGATTGGAAGGAAAGAAAAAAATGATGGATGGGAGAATGAAAAGAAGGAAGGAAGGATGGATGGAAGGAAGGAAGGAAGGATAGAAGGATAGAAGGAAGGATGGATGGATGGATGGATGGATCGAAAGAAAGATGGAAGGATGAATGGATGTATGGAAAGATAGAAGGAAGGATGGACGGATGGATAGATGGATCGAAGGAAGGATGGAAAGAAGGATGGATGGAAGGATGGGTGGACCTGAATGTGTATCAACTGACTTGATGCATGGAAAAAATAGACCCATAGAGCTGGTTTTAAAAGGGCGTCATTTTCTTGGATTCTGAAGCACGGAAACATTCGTGTTTTGAAGCACGGCAGTGCGTGGATTGAGCGATTTACACGTAAAGTAAACTTTTTCAATGTGTGTTTCGCTTTGATCTCTCTCAATCTTTCATCTCTCACCTTCATAGGAGATTACATCTGACGTTCTGCAGATATTTACGAAAAATCTGTACTGAGTAGGACGTAAAGAACAATATTCTTAAAATACGTAAAACAAGAAAACCCGTATAAAAAGTATACTAACACAAATTACAAGTGATGTGTGGTTCTTGGTTGTTGCATTGATTCAGTCACGTTTCTCAGGAAATGTTTTGCGCTGATTGAGTGAGCGAAGCGAACGAAAATCAGCGTTTGTCATCAGAAACAGCGTTTTTATGATAAATTGCTTGATCTTTTTGCTTGCCTCCACGGACGTAAAAAAATAATATTGACATTCTCTCGAGATAACCGATATCTCATACTACACTCTTATAATTTGCTTGATGGTTTTTTATGTAGAAGGTATGTCTGTATCATAAGTGTTGCAGCCAGAAATCTCCTCGAGCGCAGCGAGACGACGCGGAATGAGCGAGCGAAGCGAGCGACTCCGCTAGTCTACATCATTTAAAAAGGCATGATGTGCGCGTGTGTACGTTTTTGTACTTCTACTTGAAGACACCTACAAAGATGGGAGTAGGACCAAACGAAAGATTATTAAATTGCGCTTCGGTTAGGCCTATTTTCATCGCTTTAACGTGATATCATGGCCCTCAAATACGTGAAAAACCTTTAAAAAAAAAGTCAAAGTTTTTTTAACCGCATGATGTTTGTTCATGACGTCATAATTTGTTCGTGCAAACCTCCTCGAAAGAAGCGAGCGATGTGGCTGGTAAGTCTTATCTAACCCATCCGTTTGGTGCACACAGTTAACCTTTAAAGGTGGTGTGGGACGATAATTGGAATTTTTACGCTTTATAAACTTAAACAGTGCTGCTGGGTTCCTTTGTCCCAAACTTTGTGTTCCTCAGCTCAAGCAGTTTCATTTACTGTAGCGGTATACGTTTACTTGCCGTTTAAATAATTATTTTTTTAATCGATATCGTTTCTATTTCTACTGTAGCTTCGCCATTGCCTTAGTTTTTCCTTCTTAGTTTGCAAAAAATCGCTCGGAATCTTTAGTGGGCAATTACGCAGTGGTGCAGTGATGTGCAACGATCGATTAAAACAATTAGAACTGCGTGAAAGCTAAGTCAGGCAACATTTACGCTCTGTCTTCTGGAAACCGCTCCTCCTCCCACTCCGACCACCACTAATTTAACCATTGTAAAACAAACATAATAGATTGCTGAACCGTCCAAAATTACGTCGGAACTCGAACGAGCTTTTCGCCTGCACGTTGAGATGCCACAATATTGTTTCAGTGCTTGGGTTACGTGAAACGTTACTGCTATACTCCAATGGTTTTGACCGTTTTCACTTTTGAACTTGGGATGGTGTGTGCACGTGTGCTGCTACTTGTCTAAACGACATCGCTGATAAAACGATTATAAAACCAGTTGTCATGCATTATCAATAAGACGTTGAACGGAAAAGAGACGACTTGAGTGAACAATTCGACAAACTTAAACCAACAAGCAAAATAAGAGGTTCTGTAGTTCCGTGAGGTTTGTGTGTGGTGTGTGAGAATTGCAGGAGTACTGGGTGAGGTGTTTGTCGCTACGTTTGATTCTTGATAATTCCAAACTAATTGTATTAAACGTTTGTTCCTTAGAAATACATTATATTTACTCAAGAACCAGCACACAGAGTTTATTCTTTCTTTGTTTATACGTCGAATTTGCTGAATGTGGTATTCTAATATGATGTGTTCTGAAAACTGGTGTTATAAAACGCTAAATTTTCACCTTTTTCTTAGTGAGCATTGTTCTTCAACCAATGACATTAAAGCCAACAATTTATTTACGAAGCCAATATGAGAGGGTGGATGATTCTTTATGGCGCGTTGAACTAGGTCATTAGAGACAGCCTCAGTCACACTGCAGTGGTCCGGGTTGCCACTGCGCCACACATTACAGAAATGTTAAACAAACCCCCAAATCTAGATCCAATCTAGTGGTTTACATAACACCGAGCTCTTTATAAATTTCGGGCTCTTGAGAGACAAAAACGTTCTTTCCATTCAGCTGTTTTCTTGTAGAAGGAGGTAATGCTGACTACAGCATCTCATGTTATAATGTAACATAACAAGGTTCAACTGTTTTTTTTTTTTTTTTATATTTGTATGCGACCATGATTTTCGGAACATACAGTCAGTTGCCTAAGCATTAATCAATTAATTCATTAATGTTATTAGTAACTGAACTTTTTAAGAAAGTCGTACAAAACGCTGGTTGACAGAAAATTTGAAAATCGTTGATAGCTGAATTTCATATCTGAAGTGATAATCAGTAGAAACACGTTGGCGTTTAAGGGCGAGACCATAAATACCAAACAAGCTTGGTAGAAATCCTTAATAAGTTTTGGTTTGGACAGATGTAGCCAATTTCTGTAGTATGGTTCATTGTCACCACTGATTCGCTCCAATCTTATTTAGTGTATTCTTTGAACAAAAGCAAGTTATTGAAATAAATAAAGGTGAAACGGACAAAAGATAGCTAACATTGTGAACTGCTAGGTACGTTTTTATTATTCAATTCTTGCTTTTGGGTCGTCATTCTGTGCTGCTTCACAGTCATAACTGTATATTCAGCGTGATGTCAGTAAAATTCTACTCTACAATTCTACAATGTTGCAAGAGATGACCATGCGAAGCGAACCCTGCCTTTAAAATGGCTTTAAAATAACTAGGCAAGTATGATGGTAAATGGCACCACTACTAATTTAACTAGTTTGCATGATTTTATTAATTTTGACAACGAAAATTTGTCCTAGCAGCAAATGAGCGAACGTTTCACCTGTCAAATATCTACGGGGCTGTTGTATATTGGTAAACCAAGTTCGTTACATCTATAGGCTTCACTTTCTAACAGTAATGTCGCCACCAACCGGAGGCGACATTAAAGTCAACTTTCCTTGAAACATAAAAGAAGTAAATAACATGAATATTTATTCTAAATTTCTTCTTCATAATAACCACTGCATGTTTACAGTTCAGTAGTACGCTAAATAAAAATAAAGTTTTCTAGCCGGAAAACATTTCACAAGCCATGAAATATTCCTCCGCGGTTTGGTTTCCAAATTTATTAGGAGATATTGACCATGTAGAAACGGTTCAGACAAGTTTTAAAAATTCCACACCAGGAATGTTTGACTTGCCATACCGACAACGTCTCGTTAAGCTAAGACTGGCGTAAAGTGCTCGTGGTAGCTTTCATCACAGAAGAGTCTTATGGGCTCAATGCTAAAGTTCGGGAGTTCACACTTGAGGAGCTTGGTCTAAACAGTAGCACCATTAATCGGACTCTGTTAGTAGATTTTATTCAACATAAACGTGTGATGTCATAGATCCATCTCACACCATTATCCATTATGCAACATAGAAGGTTAGGGAGGTGGTGCGCCCCCTGTCTAATGGTGGTTTTGGTGAGGATCACCACACCAATCCCTCCTACATTTTGAAAGTGACGCAAAATTAAATCCAATAATAAGATAAATAACTATAAAATTTCAAGAAAATAAATATTATGTACAACATTCAAAATATGCGAGCAAAAATATTAATGCATGAGAAGAAGGATCCAAGTGTCCTAATCTTTGTCAACAAGAGGAATGCCTCAGTTGTTCCTTTTTTTCTTCGCTATGATGAGAAAACTGCTAAACAAGTTGAGGGAGTAAACTATCGAATAACAAATTTGTTAAGGAACAAATTTTTTAATCGATAAGTTACTCCCTCAACTTGGTTTACAGGTTTTCTCATCATAGCGAAGAAAAAAGGAACAACTGAGGCATTCC
>JAHWFP010178308.1:0-13296 GCA_023313725.1 Lithobius niger | reverse complement strand
AGAATTAAATTTTTCCGAAGAGCCCAGAAAACCGATGAAAGCGTTAGTGAATACCTAGCAGCGCTAAAAATTCTCACCAAATTTTGCGAATTTTCTAGCATCACCGATATTACAGGTGAAATGATTAGGGACCGCTTAATTGGGGGAATAAAATCGGAAACGATTCAAAGGGAATTACTCAAGCAAACTTTAGACCTAAAAGCAACAACATCTTTAGCTTTATCGCTTGAATCAGCCGAGTTCGACCAAGAAATAATTAGATCTCATTCTAGATCGGTAAATTATGTTTCTCACAAACCCAAGCAGCGGAATAAACCTAATTTTAACAAGGATCTAACCTGCTTCTGCTGCGGGCGTTCCGGACACGTTAAGCATAGGTGCAAATACCGCGACTATATCTGTGGTAGGTGCCATACAAAAGGACACCTAAAAGCCGTATGTAAGCAAAGCAGCAAAACTAAACCTTTCGAAGCTGCAGAAAAAGTAAAAACAACTAGTTCCGTAAGTAAGTCTAAATCTAGACCTAAAACTAAATATGGCTACAAAAAGAAAGTGCATAGGCTTCAGCGTGAAACCGACAGTGACAATGCTTCCGATGGTGAGGTCGAAAATTCGGAACATGATTCTGAAAATGATAGCGAATCTGAAGACGATTATTTGTTGCAAAACAACACGGTAGAACTGTTTAACGATCTTGAACTGTCCTCAGTCCCTGTTGATGTTAACAAGATTTTTATTGTTGTAAACTCAATGCGTATTTACAAGTGGTGGATGCCAGTAAGGCTTAATGGTGTAAAACTGCAAATGGAATTAGATTCTGGCTGCGACGCCACAATAATTCCTATTGAGTGGCACACCAAATATTTTTCTGATTGTCCACTTAAAACCAGTCCTTATTCTATTCTTTCCTATACGCAAGGGAGGGAAAACACCATTTATTCAATTAGTCTTGAAGTCAAAATCAACGGGCAAACGGAAAACCTTGAAGCTCTTGTTTCTAAAATGTATAAACCTGCCTTAATAGGGAAAGATTGGCTTTCTATCTTTCGACCCAACATGAATCCCTATTATGACCTAAAGACCAAAGTCAGGCAAGTTAAAAAAGTTAAGGTTAAAACACCAACTCTTGATACTTCCGAAATTGTTAAGGAATTTCCTGAACTTTTTAGCGAGGGTATGGGTAAGTTCAAGAACTTCAAAGCAAAAATTCAACTGAAGGAGGATGCTAAACCCGTTTACTGCAAAGTGCGTCCAATTCCCTTGGCGCTTCAGCAAAAAGTTAACCAAGAAATTGAACGCTTGGTTGGCTTGGGGATTCTAGAGCCAGTGGAAACCTCAGAATGGTCGACGCCGATCGTGATCGTGCATAAATCTAACGGTGAGATCCGGATTATCGGGGATTATAAGACCACCGTTAATCCTCAGCTCGAGGTTGACCATTACCCGGTTCCCACAGCCGCAGAACTTTTCAGTGAACTAGCTGGTAGTGATACTTTTTCCCTTATCGATCTTAAGGATGCGTTTTTGCAAATTGAACTAGATCGCGAATCGCAAGCAGCACTGACTATTAACACCCCTTTAGGACTTTTTCGTTGGTTGCGAGTTCCTTTGGGCCTAGCATCTAGCCCAGGAATTTTCCAAAGAGTTATGACTCAAATTACTAGCAGAATTCCTAAATGTTCCCCATTTTACGATGACATCCTTGTAAGTGGAAAGGGGGAAAAGCATGATGACGACTCACTTAGAATGTTGTTAAATGCTTTACAGGAAAACGGAGCAAGGCTTAGGATCGATAAGTGCAAACTTTCGCGGCCAGAGTTAAAATACCTAGAGCATATGATCAATGCGGAAGGACTACACACACTCCCGGAAGTCATTGAGGCTGTTACAAGCGCACCAAATCCAACGTGCATTCAGGAACTACAAAGTTTCTTAGGTTTTGTTAACCACTATTCTAAGTACTTGCCAAACCTTGCGCACATTCTTTCTCTAGTTACCTGGCTGTTGAGCCTTAAAGTCAAATGGGTGTGGGGGAAAGAGTGTGACCAAGCTGTCAGCAAAGTTAAGGAATTGTTTGTCAAAAGCAAAGTTTTGGTACACTATAATCCTAAACTGAAACTGAAACTAGTTTGTGACGGATCTCCCTACGGGGTAGGCGCGTGCTTGATGCATGTTATGCCTAATGGTGAGTCACGCCCCATTGCTTTTGCTTCCCGAAAACTAACTAAAACAGAACAGGGATACAGTCATTTCGACCGAGAACCTTTGAGCGTGGCGTGGGGAGTCAAGAGATTCCATGAATATCTTTATGGTCAAAAATTCATTTTGCAGTCTGATCAGAAGGCATTAATTTGGATTTTTGGCCCTAAGAAGGGAATACCACAAACGGCAGCTGCGCGTGTTCAACGTTGGGCAGTTATGCTCAATGCCTATACATATGAATTTGAACACATACCAGGCAAGCTAAATTTAACAGCAGATGCACTGTCTCGGCTTCCATTGCCTAATGATCAGGAATTCAAGGAAGCTGAGGAACAATACCGTGTTCTTGCATTGGAAACAATATCCAATTTGCCAGTGCTTAATGACACGTTAGTTGACGAAAGTAAGCGAGATAAAATCTTATCTAAAGTCTATCGCTACGTTAATCGTGGTTGGCCTGCCGTTTGTGATGATCCCGACGTGCTTCCTTACTTCACGCGTCGCGGTGAACTCTCAATCGAAACTGATACTCTTTTCTGGGGTCATCGAATCGTCATTCCGTCAGTTTTACGTAAACAGATACTTAGAGATCTCCACAGCGCACACCTAGGTATAGTTAAGTTAAAAAGCTTGGCTAGGGCGAAGGTGTGGTGGCCGAAAATCGATAGCAATATCGAAATGAAAGTTAAATCTTGCCACAATTGTCAGCAGTTCAAAGATGCGCAAGTTTCGGGCCCAAAACATACATGGGAGTACCCGACCAAACCAAATTTCCGCTATCACGCGGATTTTCTTGGCCCGATGGATAACTATATGTTTTTTATACTTGGGGATGTTCATAGCAAAATACCATTCGTTCATAAAATGAAGAGCACCACGTCTGAAAAAGTTATAGAGATCCTGAATAACCACATTGCCGAATACGGTTTATTCGATTCCATTGTCAGCGACAATGGACCACAATTCACGAGTGAGGAATTTAAGAAACTGGACTAAATTACACGGAATCCAGCATTTACGCGGCTCTGCTAACTTTCCTCAAACGAACGGACAGGCAGAAATTTTTGTTAAGAATTTCAAACACGTATATAAAAGCTCACGTCGTGACGGTTTGACGATCCAAGAAAGTGTAAATGCCTACTTAACATAGAGTAGAATTACCGTAAGTTCGACCAACCAGAAAACACCAGCTAAAATTATTCTTTAACCGAGAGCTTAAATCTAAAATAGACTTGCTGTACCCTGACCCAGCGTCAATCGTTAAAAGGAGTCAGCAAAAGCAAGTTGAAAGCACTAAGCATCGTGTGTCTAAACACTATACCGTTGGAGACACGGTGTGGTACCGTGACTTTAGTCGAACCAACTCAAGACTATGGTCTAGTGGGGTCGTAAAATCTAGAATGCCTCACCTAATATACGAAGTGCTTAATGAAGAGCAGAAGGTTGTAGCCAAACATCGTGACCAGCTTCGAGCCAGGTTAATTTCTGAGTTATCTGAAGATTGTACTCAAAATGCAGCAATTCCAACAGTTTGCAGAGAGAATTCTAACATGAATAAATTACACAAGAGTGCAGATTTTCAGGAACACGTCTACAAGCGAAATTCGATTGGTTTCCCCGAGTTCAGTTGACACGTCAGAAATCGAAGGGCCAATCCAGAAGAAGTTCAGTCGCTATGCCAACTTTGACCAATGAACGAGACGTGCTACCAAAATCACCTGATCCGCAAGGTCAAAATGTCACGTATGCACGCAATCGGGCAAAATCACCCGTTTTGACAGTCAACGAGTCCAATGACGTCATTGATCCCGAAAGCGTTATTGATGATGAGGTTTCCGCCTTGGCACAAAATTACAGCGCTCCAGAGATAAGAGTGCCAGTTGGCGAAGCACCTCCGATACTTGCTAGGGTGTCACCACCTAAAGCTAGCACATCGGAAGTCTCTCTGTCAAAAACGAAGTCCAAAAAGCGTAAGGGTGCGCCATCTGTTGATGCTTCTGCGCACTCTAATCCAAAAACAACTAAACGTCCAAAGAGAATCCGTCGAGCTCCGGACAAGGTCGCTATCTACGACACATCATCAAATTAAAACAATACCAAACCATTTTTTTTGACAGACTAATCTTTATGTTTGTTTCAGGTTGTTCGTGTGGGAAATGGATCCCACGGTTTTAAAATGTTCCTTTAAATAGGAAAAGTGTCGCGTTCACGTTATTTGTATTTGAAAATAATCGAATTTTTTAATTGTTCACGTGAGTGAAACATGTGTGTTCTCGTTATCCGTGTGGAAAACTGATTCCACGGTTTTAAAACTTTGTTCTTTTTCTATTTTCATGTTTCCGCAGCACAACGTCCAACCTATTCTGAGCACAAATAGGCTTGTGTGCAGAAATAACCATTCAGGACGAGTGTTCGTCCGACAAATTCAACTTTAGCTTCAATTGTCATACCCATCATCACGATTGTAGAAGCCGTTGAAATCTAAAAACCAAAAAGGAAACTCAACTAAATGGATTCAAGAATCAAACCAAACCAGATTTAACACTATTCAAATACAAGGGTCGTAAAGAAACGAGTTTTCAAGTTTCTTTGAATTTAAAGCATTTTGTTTTGTTTAAATAAGGGGGGTCTAGCTTTCGCAAGTGCAGCTTTATTTTCGTTTCAGAAAGCGAAACATTTTTTTCCTCTCTCAACAGATAAAAATTAGAGTGACTAAAAATCTAATGACAATACTTGTTTTTTTTTTCAGTAGTATTAGATTATTTTTTTTTTTTAGTGGGTTCCATTGTGGTGGCTTGTCGTCACTTGTGTGCAAGCCACACTGGGAGGGTAGCTTCCTCAAATGTTAACCTTCACAACTGACCTTAACACCTCCCACAGTTGCCATAGTCTATCCATGCATGTCGCACCATACATATCATGTGACCCAATGTCACATGACATTTGCTATATAAAGAATTGTATTCAAGTTAATAAACGTCCATTGCCAGTTTTAGTCTGTCCTTTCATTCAGTGTGAACATCATATCTAATTAGAACACACGGTTCCAGTGGGAACATTACATGTTATAACCCGAACTTGTAGTCCAAGACCATCAACAGACGGCGACATAGCAGGTTTGCTAAGTGGCGACATCTGTTCGAAGAATTTGGAAAAGTGTCCCAACCAGAACATGAAGGCGATTCCTATCAACAGATGGCACTACAGGGTGGGGTACTTGCTTGTACGATGGGATGGTGAGGCCGGTGCACTCGGCCGCTGCTGCCTATTGTATATGTAGACCGCCTTTTATTATCATAATCCGGAAATGTACCTTTGCCCATTTTAATTACGCCATACGGTTTCCGCTTCAACCCAACTTTATATTACCGTACACAAATTCTCACCCAAGCAGCTAGTGACTCCTTCGAATTTCAAATATCACCTCCACCAATCAGATATCTGGATTCACTCTCCTGTAGGCTTCCAGCCAATCAGGTGGGCCGTAGCCAGATAACTCTCCTACACATCCACGCTTTGGTCTGCTGGATCCGACCCTCTAGTATAAAACCAGAGCAATATAAATAATAGAGAGGATAGTTCAGATTCGCCACAAGTCACTACCCTTGTCTGGCGGTCAAGACTGTTCTTCAGCGGCGCCATGCCATGCCGGGCAGAAAACGTAGTAACTTGCTGTCGATTAACTTAAGTGTGATTCATTAGGCCACGATTCTACATCTTCGGTAGTTTAATGTTAATATACGTTTTTGTAACTTAATGGGGGACAGATTTTTTGGCCTTTCTTTCCCTCGCCCCCACCCACCCAAGGGATTTTAAGGGTTCATTCCTAAAAATCCGGATTTTGATTTAATCTTAACCCTTGTGTGTTAATTTTATCTAATCACTTGGATTCCTTGCGGGAGGTGATTTGATGGAGTAGATTTCCCTTTAATTATCGTCTGCTATGGTTCTTTGTCACCCCGTATGCAGTAATATGGTGAAGGTTTTCTAGTGTCAAGCAAACTAGAGATTTGGCAGTGTCATCCAAACTGCCGTTTCGATTATACTTTTACGTGCAAATTTTCAGGTCTAATCTAAATTCTGTATTAGCCGAACTTTCGTACTTACGCGCCCTCCCACGCAATTCCCATTACACCCCCAGGCTGTAAACCAGAAAAGGTATGCAGTTCGCATTGTACTGCATCCATTCATTAAATTTTTTAGCTGGAAGCTTTCCCACTATCTCGGTATCAGTGAAATGGAAATTAACTATAGGAACGAGGAAACTAGTAACACTTGCAACATTATTGATGGTCAAATATCGCATTGAAAGCTGCGAAGCTGACATTCCTACACAAGTCAATTTTTGTCAGTTGGGTCACTGCTCTCCCTTTTACCACAATTTAAGCTTTTTTGCCGCATTATTACTTTTTCTTAAGTACCTGAAATGTGCTCAACTATGCTTCAGGATATAAGACACTTATGCTATGGCGTCGCGACACAATGGTTTACATCCTCGACAAATTAATTGATGTGAAGTTTGTTGCCCAACTTCGGGCGGCACACTAGTGTGCGTCTAGATTCGTTGATGATAATGAAAAGATGACAAAACTCCACCATAACGTCCCTAGTTACATGCAAAGTGTCAAGTTTTATGTTTATTAGGTGTTTTGCAATGTCTGTCCCAACTAGATGAATGTGAATTCCTTTTCAACAGTTCCAAGCTTCACAAAACTTGGACGAGATTTGTTGAGGCATGTGAAACCTTGATGATACGAAAGGCTGACGTAGCTACAAGATCGAGATAACACAACGTTTCATCTTGGCCAAACCCCTAATTAAACTAGCTGTTGGAATATTATACGAAATTTATTTTTAACAGCTTTTTTAACAGATTATGTATTATTTAACGAGCACTAAAAAGGTACTTTCTGCTTTAAACTTGTTTGCCTAGTTTGAATAGGCCGACAGGCTCATTGATTTTTACTTTGGTAGTTAAAACAAAACAAACACGTTTCACGCTATTTGCCAAAATGTTTGTTGATTCTCTTTAATTCAAGATGCAAATTTTCGATTGCTTTTTATGCGCAAAGATCCTCCATCTTCATTATGCACTTCGAGGTATGTACGCTTTTCGGCTGGCGAAACAGATTGCAGTTTGTTTGAATTTACCGCTTGAGGAGTTGTCGATTGGAATGCAGGCAATGGTGCCTTCATCTATGTGTTGTGGTTGGGAGGCTGAGGAAGGTGAAATTTCCACATGGCGTTCAATCTCTGGGTCAACTGAGATGCAATAATTTTTATGACGTCTCGATGGGCGGCTTCTTGGGTGTTCATGAGGGGCGTCAGTCCCTGCACTTTGGAGGTGCTAAATGGACATGCTGTCAAGGGCTCGACGGTAGGGATCGGAAATTCAATTTCAGCAACATCCTACCGCGGACCCATGCAATTTTGTGCGTTTTTAAAGACGTGGTGCGCAGCAACTGCACTTTTCTTACTTCTCCACAGCCTTCACGTGTCCACGTTAGGTGTGCCCAAAACACGAAATTGCGGGCCCCCAGGAAGGCCAGGTAAATTTTGTTTGTATTGCCTAAACGGAAATATACATTATCTGTAAATTTCTGCATTCCTTTCCAGAATGCTGTCTTTCCCTAGAGGTTTTTTGGTTGTTTGTAACCGCCAGTTTGGTAACCCAAATGCGCATGCGCACTACTCCTATAAGGCACTTGGGCGCAAGGAGATCTTTATTCCTCTCAATCTGTTATGGGGGTGACTCAAGAGGGGAGATAGAGTGAGTACAGGTAAAGTGTATTTATGTTTTAAGCAATAGAAACAAAATTTAGCCAGCCTTCCTGGAGGCCGGAAATTTTGTGTTTCTGTATATGCTGTTCCAAAATATCCATTTCCTGTAAATTTCTGCATTTACAGTGAGACTTCATCAAAACTGGTGGAGGGCCCCACTTTGACAGGTACCCTAGGGCTACGAGCTGGCTTTCCCAGAGTCACAGACTCCGTGAATGCATCGAGTGGTGGAGAAAAAAGAAAATTGGGGAGGGATGATGGCTGAATGCATGGTGTGTTAGGGATGAACAGGTCAGGGGATGAAATCATTCAGGGGAGATGATCGTCCTGTGCGCTAAGGATGCCGGACAAGAAGACATTACCAGAATGGATGAGGAGGAACTTGCGGTTTGCAGCGCAATTTCCAGAGAACAGATTTGCCCTGTCGATGACCATCCCTCGAAGAGTGGAAGAACCTTTGATGAAACTTGACCTTGCTGGCATTGGTGGTGACCAATCCTTGAAGAATAGAAAATCCCTGGTGAAACAGACGATGTTGGCATTGATGAGAAATGAGGCTTGCGACGAGTTTAACAATGAGAGTTCATTGCAATACATTTTTTAAAGGTTTCTTAGTTGTTTTGAATCAGCTGTCAATGTGAAAAGTTTTGAATTGATTTGTGGTCGTTATGAGAAAAGGTTGATGAAAATCAACGCACATACTGCCACTTGGCCCTAAAATATAAGTCAGAAGAGATCAGGTGCATTGGGAACAGCAGCAAAGATATCGTCAGGAAAGGAGATGACGTTCAGGATGATGTGGAAGAAGTGGCGTGATAATCACTGATGTTTTAGAAGGCTGGAGGTTTGGGCGTTGAGTGTCGGACATGGTGGTTTGTTTATTGAAGCGAAAAGCATGAGCGAAAAAGGATGACAGAGTGAACAGAGTCTAGAGAACGATGTCTTGAAAATTTATGAAAAAGGGAGAACACTGCACCTGTTCCGAAGGCCACTGTTGAACAAAAGGAAAGCGTTATGGATGAAATGCGAGTACGAAAGTGAAACGCATAGCCTTTGGTGTAAGAACGCAATTCGAGCAAGGCAATTGCCTGTTGTTCAAATTTGAGCACTGCTTGATGCTCTGATGGGCGGGATCAAACAAGCCTCCTTCATCAAATTGCCAAAGGGATTGTGCTGTGAACTTGTCTGGAGGAAGACTGGTTATTGCCTTAACCCATTCTTGTGCAAGGCAAGGGAGTCAATGGCGTGAATTGATGTTGACAGAATGATCGATGACAAAGTTGGTGTGGATGCGATGGAATAAGGGTTCAAGGCAGGGACGTGCACAGGCCCCCGAGAGGGCAGGGGCGAACTTACTTTTTTCTGGGGACCTTTTAACCTTTTTTAACCATTTCTGTGCCCTCTTTGTACCACTTTCGTAGGCTCTTTTACACTACCGCTCCCATAAAAAGGGCACTTTTTTCAGAAGGAAAGGGGCACTTTGTCGCCATGAGGGCAGGGGCTGGAGCCCCCCCCCCCCCCTGTGTGCACGTCCCTGGTTTAAGGGGATGATTGGAGTTTCTTGCATGTTGATGGGAAGAGCTACGAAGAAAAAAAACGTGGGTCACATTGTCTCTTTTTGCGGGAGCTTTCTACTTCGAAGAAACCTTGGAGAATGTTTGTAAGCAGGCTTCCTGGTAGTGAATAACATTTGTCATTGAATCCTCCATAGACGTTGGGGGCACTGTTAGGTTTAGGAAACAGTAACTTCAGTTTTGAATTTGCTAGCTGTAGCTGGAGGCGTAAAGCATTGATCATTGTCAAATGTTGGTTGTTTTCTTTGGTGATCTTTATGTTGGCTGCGCAAATGTTTTTGGATTGTTCGTAGATGTCACATAAACTGGTGTGAAACGGCTTCAGATTTTTCTAGAGTTTCTTGTTACTGGGTTTTGCTAAATGTAGGCCTTTTCCGCTTTTTTCCGTACGGACAAGAGGCTTTCCGACTTCGGAGGTATCCTTCGCCTTCACTTACGAAGATTTGGATGTGATTGACAGATAGTCATCGGATTGGGCACAGTCGAGAGCAAACAGGTTGGAGGATGAAGCTTCATCGACGGCGGGTTGAGTTGGTGGGTCACTTGTCGTGGAATTTTCCTGTGGGAGAGAGACTGACATGCACTAACGTCAGTCAGAATTGGGTTTCAGAGATAACTTTTAAAGATAGCACTGCTATAACTTGGCTGATCGGTCTTTTCTTGAACGGTATGGATGCAACCGATGATGACGATGAACCAGACTATTTCGCTGATGGTGACGAAAATTTGAGAGACGTGCATGCTTTCCATCCTGGGGTGGGAAGAAGCATCATGGCACGTTCTCGTGCAACTTTTTAAGTTCATATTGCTGTATGTGGAGGATCTATGCATGTTGCTTTTTTCGATGGCTTTCCACCATTTACGGCTGAGGGACTTGCATATCGAACAAGGATTTCTGTAATAGTCTGAAACTAGAAGTTAGGACCTGTGACGTTGGAGGGTCAATCCGCTTGGAACTTGAAATCGTCCCGGTGCAATGGCATTTTTTTATTTTCTTCACTTGAACCACAGATAAATCATCTGAAACCACAGCATGCAGTTTAGATGGAGTGATGTCATTTTGGTGGTGGCCCCCTCTCGTTCTAGGCATGGTGATGCGTGCTCCGGCATTGCGATCTGGATTGCAACACAAAGGCATAAGAGTTTTCCCGCCATCCGCACAGCAGGGGATTGTGGAAAGCGGTGCATAGGGTGGGGGTTTCTTGGTTCTGTTGAGACGTCGAAAGTACACGTCACGGCCTCTGGAGGGATCCTGGCCTGGCCAAACGAAAGAAGGTGAGAGGCACTCGTGGAAGCTCAGCGAGAAACCTTCAGGTTTAGGGGCCACTGACAGTCTCGTCAGGTTGAGTCGAGACGAAAAAGCGTTGCCGGCGAAGAGAGCTGAAGCGATGTCAAACGAATTTTGGTGTCGAGGGAAAGTGGGTTGTTGCAAAGGTTGCAATGTAATCGGCTACGAAGAATGGTGGAAGAGGAAGAACGAAAGGGATCCGTGACGTTCCGGAACCTGCCGTTGCAAGGGTGGGTGAGCAAATGAAAACTTCGAGCGGTTCATCTGTGGCATGCGTTTGATGCAGACGAGCGGACACGATGACAACTCCGGCCGTGGTGGGCCTGCGGTGTGACTTGGAAAACAAGCAAAGAGAAGACAAGGTAGTCGATACGGTGAAGCCGAGGGTTGTGTGCGGTGTAGTGCAGCGGAATGAAAGAATCCGATGTCTTCTCAGAGCTGGACAGCTGGGACCGGGAACTCCCGGTCAGTGCAGAAGAACAACTAGGTGGGTGAGAAAGAACGACCAGGGGTCACCATGTGAGAAACCCACGCAGCCGACGTGGTATCGAAGATGTTCACGAGGCCGACCGGGATGCCGATGAAAGAAGGTCGGGCATTACATAGGTCACGGCGGGTGGTAACTTCATGTCGGGGAGGACGAAAGAAGGGATCTGTGGAGAATGTGATACGATTGACCCAAGGAGACAAAACCTTTCCCATCGCGTGAGACTTGACTGAGCTGATGTCATGGAAGTGGATTGACCGTCTTGCCTTGATTAGGGCGACTTGGAGAAGCAGTCCAATCGTCCCGCGTGATGGGCTTGTCTACGAGGGCATGAATTTGCTTCCACGAAAGGGGCCGGATGGCGGAAGCTGCGTAGGGGCAAGAGCGACGAAAACAGGACAAAAGATCAGGGGTGCCTCGATGGTCGAGGAGTCCGTGACGGCAAGGGCCAAAATGTGTGTGACGGGAATGATCGGTATGCCTGGGTCGAAAGAATGGATGGACGAAAGGGCAGAGCAGCAGTAATTAGAGCCGATGCCGAGTCAAAGTCGCAAACCGTGGAGCGGGATTGTCGAGGATCCTTTCTTGCTGGAGTGTCGGGAAGGCAGGAAGGAGGAGTGGATGGGAGCGACTGCCATGGAACCGATGTGAATTCTGGAGGTGCATGGAGCCAGACAAAAGCGGAGACCAGCGACATTTGCATTTAGTGCTAGGTGACACGTAGGTGGTCCTTCCGTGGTGCACGATCTGCAATGTGATGATGCTGGAGAAGTTCCAGTAGGGTTATGAAATCCAACCACAGGGTCGGTTCACAAGGCTTGGCACTGGCGTCCTATCATGGCCTATCAAATCAAAGCATTGAAGGTCAGTCCGACGAATGAGACTAAGGAGACGATTGAGATGGATCGGTGATGGCCGGCGAGACGACAGAAGAACTGCCATTCGGTGGAGAAGACATCCGGGCCACCTAAGGAGCATGGTGATGAGCTGAAGATATGGAAAATGATAAGAGGCGGCGGACTGGAGCAGGACGGCAAAGGCGCCGAGCAGGAGTCGGCACCATCCAGGCTGAAGATTATGTGAATGGATGGGCACCAGCCGCAACCCGGTGTGAAGAATGAAGGTATCCACGGCAGAGTAGACCGGCAGATGACCTCAGGGCTGGAAGGCAGCAAGGAGCGTCGGATTACGTAAGTGGGGGCTGAGGATTCAGCTGGCTGTGGACGAAAGAAAAACGAAAGAGGAACAGAAAGATAGAAGCACGTCCAAAGTCATGGAGCGCTAGAGGAAAAACGATGAAATCCTTTTGTGCCCAAGCGCTTTATATGAGGGGTGTGCATGCGCACTTGGCTTACCGAGCTGGCGGCTACACACAACCAAAAAATCTCTAGGCAAAAACAGCAATCTGGAAAGTAATACAGAAATTTACAGGTAATGCATATTTCGGAGCGAAAATTAACACCATAGACAATCAACAACTTTATTTCGTTTTTAATGTGAATTATTCGGTATCGGCCTGGATCCGGAACTTGTATCTGGAACCAATCTGGCAATGGCAGATCCGGCAACAGATCCGGATCTGGTAAAATGGTAGCCGGTAAATCCCTACTTTCTTCCTGGAACTTTGAAATTTTGTACGTGTTGTGTAACTTGTACGAGATTGTTGAAGAACTTTCAAAGTAAAACTCACGATGAAACCTCTCATGAACACTACTCAGGAAGCTGCTCACAAGATGTCACAAAAATTGTTACATCTACTTAGAATGATCTTCATGTAGAAATCTGCTACAGCCTCCCGACCACAACACACAGGTGGCCCACCAACGGCTGCATTCCAATCAAAGTCTCCTACAGGAAGTGCAAGCAGCAAATTCAAATAAACTATAACTCGTTTCTCCAAGCAGAAAGGCAGTCACACCTCTAAGTTCCTGACGAAGTGGGGTATCTTCCCAGAAGATAAACTA
>JAHWFP010178253.1:16344-28521 GCA_023313725.1 Lithobius niger | reverse complement strand
TTTCCTCCATTTGAGGAATGTTTCCATGGGTGAGAATCATTCTTTTTTGTGTGTTGAATCATGACAGAACTTTCCCTATCAAATTTTTGTTTTTAGTAACATAACGGTTATTTTGGTTGATGTTTCAATTTGCGATAAATAGACATAAAGTGCTGCAAATAAGATAAACGAAAATTGTAAATAAGCCATCAGTTAAATTCATACACTAGAATAGTGTAGTATAGTAAGCCACCTTTATGCACATATGTTTCATTCAAGTGACATGACCCAGATTCGAACCAGAAAACAAGTCCTATCCAGATCACTGCCACACTGCCTTTACCGATATGGCGTAAAGATAACTCACTGAACCCATTATTAAGGTCACAACCTTGACCAGGACTCCATTCGACCGTATGTACTTGGTCACAGGCAGTGGAGAGGAAATACAAAATTATTGGGCTCCTGGTCATGGTTGTGACCTTAATACTGGGTTCAGTGAATTATCTTTATGCCGGCGGACAAGGGGCCATATCGATAAAGATGGTGATGTGGTGATGAACTGGTTCACCAGTTCGAATCTGGGTCACGTCACGTAAATGTATGCAGACTATATGAAAAAAATCCATTATTAGTTTTAGTTAACTACAATAAATAATTGATGTCATTTACAGTCAAGAACTTCCGACAGAGGCCAGCGAAGAACTCCAATGGTCATTCTACGTCTGGTGGTGGACCGAACTCTAGGTTTCGTGTTCAATGTCGCATTCCTCCTCATTGTCAGTGCTTTAGTATTTGCTACCATAGGAAGAGAGAGCATAGGCAGCAGTTATGAGCCACACATAGTTGTCAACAATACATCTGAGCTAAGGTAAGCTGGCCAGGTTTTCAGTTTTCCTAATTAAGAAATCCGAAACCATGGTTAAACTATGCCAACTTCACACGATGACAGCTAGTGAATCTTTAAGCTTTTAACCACACAAAAATTGAAATGTATTTTGGTGTCACTACGCTGCTTGAATCTTGAAGGTGTTTATCTTGGCAAGAACTAGAACGTATGCTTTTGGTGGTGAAACATCACGCATATTTGGCTGAGATGTATGCAACTATTTGACTAATATGCAACTATTTGACTAACTGAAGTGTGTAATTTACCTTTCCAGAAATGTTGAAGTAACGGAACGCCTACACTTCGATGAAGGCCCGCATGCCTTTTATCTTGTATGTCGTGTCATGTTTGGTGACTGGATACAACCACTAGCCCACTGTATGAAGGGAAGTGCCGGACAAGCATGTACACTCATTATTTTTCCGGCAATTATATTTGGAAAGTTCTTAATTCTCAACATCTTACTGGCACTCATCATTACCTCATTTCAATCAGAAGATCATTCCAATGACAATAACCAGGTAATTTGGTTAATTGTATTTGTTAGACCCAAGCTTGACACAGCAGCGCAGAAACAATAACTCTAAATTCGAAGAATCCATAAGTACCATATCACAGATAATAAAAAATGTCTAGCCTTCCGTTTGCTATTTACTCAATCTCGTTTCATTGCTGACCTATCAGGATGCATTACCAGTGAGAACCATACAGAAAAAATGTACCATTAATGTATCACAAATACGCTTCGTGTTGCACACCACATGTTACGTGGTGGTAAGGTCAGTTAAACAGGAGGCACAAACTTCGTTTATGCCATGAATGTTGAAATCCTCATGTAGACATTCCTCGATATTTCCACAGCTGCCCAGCCATTTTCTTCTTGCATTAAGTTAGAACATGACAAGAAAGGATGATTAACAAAGCCACAGGGACTGGTCGATGGTTGCTGTCTCTTGAATGTCTCTTCAATGTCTATTTACTCCATACATTACAAGATTCACAATCCAGGTATCCGTCTTGTGTGTTAAATGGCAAAGCATGTGTTAACTGGATACTAAGTAGCTGTGTCCTGGACAGTCATTGAGCATCCATATACAACCAGTCAGAAACACACCATTCATAGACGGTACGAACAATGAGAACATGCATGATGTCGGTGAGAGGTCGGTTATTTGCCAGCGCATGAAACCATACTTAAGACGAATAACAATACACATACAGAGGTCAATTATAAAACGTGCATTTGAAAGGGACACTGGCAGGCCATGTATCACCTTAACAAAAAAAAAACCCTTACGGTAGGAAGAAGTAAAGGTGAATATTGAATATTCATAGTATAAGTGAAGCGAAACGAAAGTGAAGTGAATTGAAAAATGCATAGTTTAAGTGGATGTGAGTATTCTCAACCAATTTGCAGAGCTGGTACCATGCCCTCAATACTTTCTAATTCCTCCGAAGTACTTAATCAGGAGATTAAAACAAAGATGACAAGCTGGTATATGAGGATGAAATGTTTCCACAGTTCATGGAACAGAACCTGCACTAGCTGTGAAATTTTTTCTTGACATGAAGCTGTTGTTCAACACTCGAGTTCTGTAATTTGTTGTGTGAACTAACCGTGCCCCACAGTTAATTGGTGCCATGTATTACAGAGCTTGCTGTAAAAAATGAAAAAGTGGCAGTGTGTGAAGATTCTGGTGAAAATCAACAAAATATGTAACGTTGTAGCAATGACACTTCGTGAAATTTTTCACAATTTTACGTTAACTTCTTCGTCGCTACTATTACGTCAAGATTCTTAGTGTAGTAAAAAATAATAATTATTCTTTTAATTCAGCCTTTCAATGTTTCCGTTGGATTTGTGTTATGTCTTTATTAAAAGGACATTCCTCCCTGCGCCATTTTTCTCGATCCACCACATCAAGTATGGCCCCAAAGGTCTATTTCCTTACCGTTTGTCAATCCCTTGGTAAAAATCCGTTTTAAAATGTGGAGCTAGGAGATTTTCTGTTGAATAATTGTTAATTATATTTACTGCGGGATGCACGTATATGATCCTTTGCGCGCTTGCAATAACCACGACGTTTCATCTCTGTGTGTGCATGTACTAATTTGCTAATAATAATCATTAGATCAAAAATCTAAAAGACTAATGCTGTAAAAATTAAAATTAATTATTCCAATAGATAGCCGAAGCAAAATTCTAAGAAATTATAAATTGTGATGTTAAAATACGAGAATCATTCGGTTTGTGATGACACAATTAATGCGCTCATGCTGGTTCGTCTATTAGGTGCAATGCTAACTGAGACAGTAGCTGCATTCTTCGCTGTGATAAACGCAGCGGTTGACCTTGGTGATGGTATATACGCGGATGGTGATCAGCGCATGGCTGTTATAAGGCAGGCGGGATGTTGCTTTAACTCTCACTGAGCAATCATGATTAAAACAGTAACAGTCACAAATAGGCTACACGAGTAATTACTGCTATACTGGAACACAATTTTTTTTGTTTGTAATCAATTTTAGGAAGAAGCTCCATCAACTATTGGCAAGGCGTGGAGTTGGGTAAAGGACGTAATTTTATCTTGTTGCAATCATCCCATTTTGTCGCCTGCTCCCGAGGATATCCCCAAATTTAGAAGAAAACTTAGAAAACTTGTTCACCACAGAGTTTTTGAATGGGTCATAATTTTCTTCGTGGTAACAAACTGTGTGGTTCTGGTAAGTCAGTCGTAGAATTAGAAGCATCTTCTGTAATAAGCCTTACTCTCTAACTGGACATAGTCATGTTAAGAGACATATGGAAAGTGGAAAGGTCGGCTTTTCTCAAGTGCATTATACATTAGTTTCTGGAGGTAATGTTAAAACCAACCAACAATGGACATCGTGAGCAAGTAGCAGTCTACTGATTCGAATGAATAGACTGGTCTTTCGAACTAATGCGTCTGTGAATCATATTTCATTAACAGTGGAGAGTTACGACCTGGGATAAATACACAGGGGAAAGCAAAACTCAAATGGTCGAACCCCGCATAGTCTATACTTTCCCCGTGGGGGTTCAGCAGAAAATCCCCAGAGTTCGACCACCTCGACTTTTCCTTGTCCTTCTGTTTACTCCCAGACCATAACTTTTTACAACCCCAAGGTTTTTAACCAGGGAAAACTAAAATCCCGGAACGTAAAAGTTTCCCACTGAACTCTGTTTCCCAAAACTACCTGTCATGGTATAGATGTCCTTGCGCGGAGTTACTTTTTTTAAACATGACGAGTTTGAATTTAAAAATAACTACAAAACAAATATGGATATTTAATTATTTGTAATGGTCATAAATAAATATGGATAGATACATGTAAAATTTATAAAAGGTTATTTATCACCATATATTGATTTTTTGTAAATTGACTTTACAGTGCATGGAAAACAAACATTTAACTGACAGTGAAGAACTTCAAACAGCAGTGATGGTGTTGAATGGAATATTTTGTGCCATCTACTTACTGGAAGTCTTGTGTAAATTAATTGGCGATGGATTTCGTTTGTATTTTTTTAATGGATCGACAATTCTGGAGCTCATCGTTGCTATTGTAAGTATATTAAGGAAGTATATCGCCTAGAAATAATAATCATAAACAAAATTTTGAAAGGTGAAAGAATCCACATATGTGATGATCGTGGTGGCTGCCACCTAGTTTGTTTCTAACTGCTGCCAGTCTTACTTAACGAGTCCCTGCAGCCAAGACATAAACAAAAACGAAAAAACTTGAATTCAGTACTGTCTTTGCAATGAACAACCAGTGCCCCCCCAAAAAATGATCCAAGTTCTTAATTCAGAAGGTTTCGTTACACCAAACTGTTAGTGAAATAATGTTTATTTGTTGTATTAAACTAATACAAAAATAACATGAAACTAATATAGCATAGGCTATCTGTCTTTTGAATGCATTGCAAGTGACTGCACCTGTAAACGTATGTAGTGTAATTAACTGTTAACCATTTTTTACTATTTACTAAGGCTGCACTGATACCAACTTTACCGATCCGATACCAATCCGGTTTTAACAAAATTTTGCTGACACCGATATTCAAAATTGTATCCCCAATTTGCCATCAAAGGTGTAGTTTTATGCAAAAGTCCAATAATTATTAAAATTAAATAATTTTAAATAATAACCCACTGTTAAAACCTAGCTGTGAGGATACTCAGTGATTTCCTGAGCAAAATACCGCAAACCGTGTGTCTTAATCTCAAACGGTTCCAGATTTAACGATATTTCCACGAAAGTTGCCGACACCGATACCGCAAATATCGGCAGCTGATCCGATCCAGTACCGATGTCGGTGCAGCCTTGCTATTTACGGAAATGATAATGGATTTTGGGTTGTGGTTCAAGTTTGCCTTTATTATGGCTAATAAATTCAGGGATTTCTGTGCCGATGCATTGTTTTGCAAAATAGATCCTTACCAGGATGGTTTTTAGTATGCGAGGAGCTGTACAAAATTGTTTCTTATGCAGAGATTCTTTCTGCAAAGGAATTTCCAAAAGTAATACCATAAGAGCCTAAATAAATATTGGTGATTTTTCTCCTTTACGATTTGCATTGGGAGCTGTGTGCTGTGTTTTATCAGCTTGGGAAGGCCACAAGTGACTGGAAAAAAATGATCTCTAAATAGTTGGGACACCCTTATTATGCACTTGTGACGGGAAGATAGGGGTGATTAACAAGATCCCGTAACAATAGGATTAAATAGGGGAGGGAGAAGAATTCTATGTTTTTGCATTTTCTGAAATCAAATTTGCAGCCAAATTTACAAAAATAAACAAAACTTTTTTTAGTTATTAACTTCAACATTTCATTTGCCATTCATTTCTTTTAATTTCTTCCTCCTCCTCCACCCTACTCGAATTCAGGTCACCCTTCTTATCCCACCCTTATTTAATCCTATTGTTATGAGATCTTATTAGTAACCCTTATCTTCTCCTCACAAGTGCATGGTTTGGGTGCCCCAACTATACTTGTACTAGGCCCGAGTCACATTTTCAAGGGGAACACCATGTTGCGATAAATGCAAGATGGAAGGGTAAAAATTGTCTGACAGCACCATATGTGGCAAATTATCAGTGATATTACTACCATATGAGCAGAAGGTGGCCAACTAAATTTCAGTTAAAAATTATTCACTATGAGGAGATATTCCTAATTTGGAGATTCATAATTATATCGAGAGTCTGCTGTGTTACGGAAGCTTGCAAGTTTTTAGTGAATCAGCGTAGAATCAGAGTAGAAGAAGAGTAGAAACTATTGCAATCCTCCCATGCAGCATACGGATACCAGCAACAGCACATCATTTGAAGATGTCATCTTCTATCTTGACATGTAGTTGCTGGTTTATCTATGCTGCAAAACTGGATTCAAACACTTACAATTCAAGTCTCCTCATGCCTTTCCCAACCTTAAATTCGACTTGAAGATGCCAGACACGATACACAAAATTTAACAAGATTGCAACATTTCTTGGATCTCTCTGAACTTAGCGAGTAACCAAATAGGAACTATACTCAGAGGAACCAGAAGAGATCACGTGTTTTCTCCTTTGTTTTACTGTGTAAAAATATTATTTTATGTAGTTTTGATTCATCTTTTTTCTTAATTTTACACAAAGAATCGCAGTTTATCATTCGTTAAAGAATTAAGGAATTGAGTAACGAGAATTATAAATACTGGCACCTGCATTTTCGTGCTGGTACAATAAATACTAATGTATCAAGGTCAAGATTTTACTTTCAACAAAACTAAAAAAATGTGTAAGCCAAGATTGTTATCACAATGACCTATGTAGCAATGCCTCAGCCATCAATATTCAGTTGTGATTGTGTTCAGTTATTAACTGCTCAATATTACGGCTCAATATTTTAATGATTATTTTTCTTTGACAGAGCTTGCTGTTGAATGTAACGCAAGCAGTAAGCCAAGAATGGTCAGTTCTGAGAGCACTAGTTGCTTTAAGATTAGCTTCTCATTGGCATGCGATGCAGGTAAGTTGCAAAAAAAATTTAACTTGGATGCTGGCCACAAGTTTTGTTTTTGTACGGAAAGGACGAAAACAAGCCAAACTGTCAAAATCGTACAATAAAAATAACATAGTACAGTAAAGTTTATGTCGGTAATGTGGGGGCGAATTGGGTTGCCAGTTCGAATCCAGGTCATGCCACTCCAACGAAGCGTAATGGCATAAAGGTGGTTTATTTTGTTGGAACAGAGCGACTGGATTCGAACTGGCAACCCAATCTGCTCCCACATAACCGACATAACACCTATATGCCCACTGCTCCACTGGCATAAACGTGACTCACTGAACCAATTAGTAAGGTCACAATAGTGACTAGGGCTCCATTCAACTGATAATGCTTGCAGCCGTAGGCACTGGAGAAGGTTTACAAATAAATACAAAGGCTCAATGAAGGATAAACGATATATAAACCACGCGCAATGGCTGTTTGCCGTGACATCACCATGAATTAGCCAATGACGAACAAGAACAACGGCTGTTTCGCCGTCTGAGTGGGCTGGCCCAGTCACGTGATGTGCACGTCACAGCAAACAGCCATGGCGCGTGGTATACACAGGCTCATCTTTTGTTACAGATGAGTCAGGCTCACCTTTTATGAATGAAAACAGACACCATCCCCGGATGAGAAGTTCCTTTGTTCTGCTTCACTATGCGCATCTCTGAAATACCTAATTTTATTTAGGAATTTGCTCGCTGTTTTTAATGGCAGTAGAATCTTAAGAGTTAGGTATTATTCATCCTAGTTACAGGGACTCTTCGTACCGAATGGATACAGAGTACTAACATGTAATGAAAGGGGTGAAACCAGCCAGAAGTCGTATCGTACAACGATCCGTACTTGTATTAAAGGTTAAATTTTACGCTTACGCACTATTATCATCACTGGAACTCTCACTGAACATCTTTAATGATAACTTGTCTCACATTCAGAGTCATTATTTGTACCACTACGTTGTCCAGAGCGATCTGAGAAGCGTTTTAGCATCGAGGTGAAAGCCTCGAATATTACCAGAAGTTGATTGGGATCGCAAAAACTGAAAAACTTCTCGGACCGCTTTGGGCAACATGGGACTTTGTACAAATGACTTAGAACGTGAGACGTGTTAACAGTAAAGACGTTCATAATTATAATTGTACATAATTAAATAAGTGAAATCTAATTTTAGAATTCAAATTCTGTTTTTTATTATCAAATAGTGTTGATTCAGATGCCACATGAAAAGTGAAAGGTCCCAAGAAGAACAAAAGGCATTTGGCCTTTTTAATACTTCCATTTTAAGCCATAAGAATTAAAAATTAGTTCATTAGTTCGATTGCTAAGGAAGAGCAGAAAGTCCCAACAAAAACAACAACAAGAATATTGTAGTGTTATTAAAATAGCATTCAAAAGGTCCTGTCCCTTGTTAGTCCCTACATTTTAAGCTTAAAACTTGAAAATCGGTATATTGGTTCGATTCTGAAATGAAAGCAAAATTTCCCCCAACAAGAATAACAAACAACAACAGGAATATTGTAGCCACATTAAAATGGCGTTCAAATAGCCCTGATCCTTCTCAACACGTGCATATTAAGCTATAAAAATTGAAAATCAGTTCATTGGTTCGATCGCTAAGTTAAGAGCAAAATTTCCCCCAAAAGAATAACAACAAAAACAACAAGATTATTGTAGCCACTTTAAAATAGCGTTAAAAAGCCCTAGGCCTTGTTCATTACCTACGTTTTAAGATACAAAAGTTCAAAATCGGTTCATTGGCTCGATCTACAGGTGAGGCAAAACATCACAATAACAAATAACCATTTTGTGGAGGTCAAACTGTTCGATTGTTGTCATTCAAACTTTTAATGAAGTGAAATGCAGGGTGGTCCGTAAATAACGCACCAGCAAAATATTTCTCAAGTCAAACTTTTTTGTTAGCACCCACCAGAACCGTAAGGGTTAAATGATGTCTAACAGAACGGGTAGTTTTGAAAGTCCCTTTAGGTTCTAGAGGGTGCTGACAAAATTTTGCTGGTGCATTTTTTTTTATGGACCACCCTGTAGTTATGACACGACCCCAAATACCGAATTTCGTTAGTCTATTTAAGTAAAAACACGTGGGGCACTATGATTACACGAAATTTAAAAACACCTAATATTTCGAAGAATAAAACGTGTCTTCATTTTCAAAGGAAAACATTAAAAAACACAGGGCACAGCATTACATAACCCTCATCAGGGAGCCGCCGTATTGGAAATATGTCGTCTCCCTGGTGAAGGTTCTGTCTTCTGTAGTGCTGCGTCCTTTAATGTTTTCCTTTGAAAATGAAGACAAGTTTTAATCTTCGAAATATTAGGTGTTTTTTAAATTTCGTGTAATGTGTAGTGTTCCACGTGTTTTTACTTAAATCTAACCCCCATTTTTTAAAACTTGTTGTTAGTCTATGTCACTTCAAAGGGAAACTGTTTATAGTGTTTCAAAGTTTGACGTTTAACACGAAAGTTTATGCTGAGGCTTACATAAGTAGATATAATTTGCATTCCCTGTGACCGAACAATTTCCTTATTAAGTTACTTTTATAAAATTAAGCCAGTGGACGAGTGCGTATTGGTACAGACGTTATGACACTGATCTGGTGATCGACTGGCCTTCCATTTCAAATCCAGGTCACGTCACTCTAATGAAACGTAAGTGCATAAAGGTGGCTTACTGTACTATTATTATTTCTACTGTACGATATTCGGTGATGGCACATTTTTATTTTACCTTTACTTCTTTCTATTCAATGATAATGAATGATACATAATTTCTTTTTCGACTTTATAAACGTCCCATTTCTGTTCCAGGTCATCGCAACTATCCTTGTGTCAACGATTCCATCCATTTTTTACGTTGCCATTATTAGCCTCATTTTTTGGACCGTTTTCGTCATCTTGGGTGTCCAAATGTTTGGGGGAAAGTTCTTCTATTGTGCTGACTTTGATGGCGAGCGTCCCCACCCAAACGAAATACCAAACCGAACTTACTGCTATTTAATGAACTACACATGGCATAATGAAGATTTAAATTTTGATAATTTCTGGGACGGATTTGTTGCCCTCTTGCAAGTGGTAAGTATTAAATTAAAAACAAATAAAGTGACTAATTTCTTAAGGTTTCAGAGGAAATGAATTTTAATGAGCGCAAGTCATTTCTGTCAAATAACTAGCACACGTTCCATTCCTAAAGTTTTTATTTCTGGTCAACCTTGACTTTAAAAAAAATACTAGGAGCCAGACACAACTTCACTTGTAAAAAAAAGGAATTTACACAACACAACTCAAAGTTACACGATGAACGATTTACTATTTAAAATAGACAATAGCCAACGAGAAAGACGTTAATGTTTTAAAGGGGCAGTAGTACCGCACCTATTTTAAGCAATCATCTACCGATTATTAATCAGTCCAAGAGAACGTCCCAGTGTTAATGTGGCACGTACACGATTTGAATCTTTGCCAATCATCGCCCAGATAATACGGTAACTCCCACCTAAACTTGTTGGCGCTACCGAGGACGATTTTATACTTAGTTTCTGACGACGTTGCATCGTGAACCTATTATAACCCAAGAAGTTCGTGAGTATTGTATGTGTCACATGATATTCAGTGGCGTGGTGGCCAGTGGAGGGGGGGGGGTGAACCATGGGACCCCTGGCACAGCTGAAGGGGGCACCGTTTCCGTAGTAAAAATATAACGCAGATATGCAATGTTAGACACCTCTTTTTTTTTTTTTAAATAAATAAGTAATTAAATCTTGGTCATACAATACATGCCATCACCATCTTTCAATGTTTCTCAATTCTGTCGTTCTACGACGCTAAAAATATTTTGTCAGTGCCGGTAAATAAATTACATAAAGGAACGTAGCGCTGCTAGCTGGCCCTCTTTCCAGCGCTGCTGGCTGGTCCTCTTTCCAGTCACAACGGCACAGGCCACGCCAAGGAACGTAGCGCTACTGGCTGGACCTCTTTCCAGTCACAACGCCACAGGCCACGCCAAGCACCGGGGCTCCTAAAAATGGCAGTATTGCTGCGTGTATTAGGCTACGTATATATTTTTTTTGTTTTTTACACCTGTTTGGTGAATTGCAAATTTAAAAACTGTTCAATGTAATTTGGGACATTGACTACATGTATGCTGTCAAGTATGCTGTTTTTTTTTTTTTCAATGAGGAAAGAAAAACAGGTGACATCGCCGTTAATGGTAATACGTGTACATTGCATACTCACCTTGCATGCAAAAATCTCGTTGCTGGCCGTAAAGGCGCATTCAGGACCCCTCATCAAAGTTAGGGGCCTGGGACTAACTACAATAGCGGCCTCCCGCGCCCCCGACTGAAGCCGTAAAAAGGTTACATACACTGCGTTGTTGTGATAAAACATTACTTGGACTGTTACACAAGATTTTCCACAGGAACACAATATTGAATCCCATTGACTACCTTATCTCCCCTGACTACATGGGGAGGCATGATCCCGTTAAGAAGATTAGAAGATTTCAGTGCAGAACAAATGTTCTAGCCAATTCTTTTTTTTTTTCCGAAAACTATCCGTGACTGGAATGATTTAACAAGTGAAACTGTGCAAAATCAAAACTTTATTGCATTCAACAAAAGTTTGGTTGCTCTGCATACTTCTATACAGCGCAGCCACTCTGATACATAGTTGTTTTGGGGTTTGTTTGTTTTTATTTTTATTTTTTGTCGTTATAATTCCTTATGGTGCTACGACTAATTTAAATAAATAACATATTTTTCGGCCACAATTGTACTTCACGGGTTGGTTCATTCATTAATGTGGGCTGCTTACGTTTGAAAGTTACCCTACCAAACAAGCTGGCAGGCTTGCACTACAGTGTTCGTTGCCGTTGGATTGGAGCCTTGTTGTTTGTTAGGGATTATAAAAAAATTCACTATGTGCACACTCGAGTACATTACTCTAGTCATCAAAACTCACAATTGCGGAGAAAAAAAATGTCAGGCCATGCGGGCCCTTTGAGTGACCGGTCCTGGGTACAGCTGGTTCACCTAACTCACCCCCCCCCCTCCCGTTTTGGGGGCCCTGGGCGCATTTACGCAACAAAAAACTTTATCGATCACTGAAAGCTATTTGCTAGTCTGTCGTTATTGATTTGCGATGAGTTCCTAGTTTCTATTAATGGAATTCAGAAAGTAATACATAAATAAAACCAGGATTAAAAACGAAGTACAGCAATT
>JAHWFP010178253.1:0-16244 GCA_023313725.1 Lithobius niger | reverse complement strand
GGATGCATAGTTGTGTTCGGGTTGTTTGTTTTTATTTTTGATGTCGTTATAGTGCTACGACTAATTTAAATACATAAATAAATAGATAAATATAAACAAATTTTTTGGCCACAGTTGTGCTTCACGGGTTGGTTCATTCATTAATGTGGGCTGCTTATGTTTGAAAATTACCCTACCAAACAAGCTGGCAGGCTTGAACTACAGTGTTCGTTGCCGTTGGATTGGAGCCTTGTTGTTTGTTCACTATGTGCACACTCGAGTACATTACTCTAGTCATCAAAACTCACAATTGCGGGAAAAAAAATGTCAGGCCATGCGGACCCCTTGAGTGACCGGTCCTGGGTACAGCTGGTCCACCTACCTCACCCCCCCCCCCCCGTTTTGGGGGCCCTGGGCGCATTTACGCAACAAAAAACTTTATCGATCACTGAAAGCTATTTGCTAGTCTGTCGTTATTGATTTGCGATGAGTTCCCAGTTTCTATAAATGGAATTCAGGAAGTAATACATAAATAAAACCAGGATTAAAAACGAAGTACAGCAATTTTAAACATCGCTACAACATTATTATTTCTCACTATTTCATAAATCTGCCTGTTCTCTTATAAAAAAAAAACACCTTCTAGCACAGATCGAGATCGGTAGAAAATGTAGCTTATTAAATGAACATGGTACGCTATTTACCAAAATTGTCCCTTGATTGTCACAAATCAAGGTACGAATTTTCGGTGGTGTTTTATGTTTTAGAAAGATCTCCCACCTTCCTTAAAGCACTTCCAGCGTTGAACGCCTTTTGACTTGGAGAAACGGGAAGTTCCCGTTTCTTCAAGTCAAAAGGCGTTCAATGCTCGAAGTACCTGAGGAAGGGGGAGATCTTTCTAAAAGATAAAAGACCACCGAAAATTCGCACCTTGATTTGTGACGATCAAGGGACAATTTTGGTAAATAGCGTACCATGTTCATTTAATTTCTGTGTTACCAAGTAAAACAATGAGCCTTTTAGCCTTTCGTGTTAGAAAATGTAGCATCTCCCAGCGAGAATTCAAAAGTCCAGCATGGTACCCACTTTGGAGATTTCATACGCATCTAGCCATAGCCATCATGACTCGTACTACGGTACATTGTAATACAACACATTGGCTCAGAATGTTTATATTAGTAACTAATAGAGTTAGTAACTAATACAGATATTATTGTCTGACTCTTAATGAACTAACCTAAGCACAAAATTGGGTTCAGTAAAGAAATGCGTCATTTTACCTAAAATATATTAACGGCTTTATTCGTTTTTGGTTTACGTGAGTAAGAGTTACTTGTTAATTCACTAAAAACATAATTTCCAGGTAAGGTATTTCTGGAATTTTCACTCTCAATAAATTTCCAGAGATTACACAGCAGAAGTGTAGTAATTCACAGTGTAGTCAAGTTGCAAACAACGCGGCAAAATTTCGCAAATTCAAACAGCGACATTTAAAAGTAAAAAAAAATAATAATTAAATAAAAATTACAATTCAAATTCAGTTTGGGACTGCAGAAACTTCCTTTATAAACGTGCAAGGTGTGAAATTAGTAGTTCAGCCCGATGCCACCAGGGTTTCTATTTGTAATTTTCTTATCACTCTGTTCCCCATGGCTTGGCTGTAAAACTATCTACTATAGTATCAACACAGTACCGACATAGCCAATGATGTAGAGTGGGAAGGCGACTGTTGTTGTTTGATGTGCACCCAGTGTTAACCATCACACCAGAAGGAGAGGTTGGACAATTTTGCTAGTTAAATCCCATCGGAAATTTCCAGGATCTCTTACGTGCCACAATCGACACGAGCATGAGACATCACAGGGCCCTTCTCTTCCCGAAGATGCCAGGGGTGGCTAAGGCTGGACTCGAACCTGGGACCTCTGGCGCATGAGATGAGAGGGGACCTATTCCCCTATTCAAGCATTAAATATGGCGAATTCCTTCTCTACTTAATACCCTATTTGGTGAGTTGCTCGATTTGCACCATAAATCATGTATTAAACGCTCATGGGCTTATGCACTGACTTTGGCAAAAGTCGGGGAATGGCTTTAAAATAAAGTATAATCAGTTTCTAACCTTGGTTCCGGACATCTGTCAGGGAAAATTCAGCAAAACTAAAACCTTTTTAGATGATGTTGTAAACGCCAATTTTTACATCCCGTTAATTGCTCTGAAGAAGGAAAGAGTGGACGAGGAGAGAGGAGAGGCCTTCTGCAGGTGCAAGAAGACAAAGGCAAAGTCCACTGTTACCCCCAGAGAGGGAAAAGGTGCCAGTAAGCATAGAACAAGTAGAGGGGCATTCGTTTTCGCGACTATCTTTCTATTCATAGCATGATGAATTTGGTTAACTTTGCCGTATAGAAAAACGACGATTGAAGGGGTGGGCATCAACTCCACTATTTTTCTATTTTGACCTTAAAAACATTTTAGGGGGTGGGCGTTAACTTTGACTGGGTGTTTAATATGCAATATGGGTAATTGGAAATATGTAGATTGCTGCTATCAAACGCCAACTTTTTCAATGGTAGTCCAGTGGGAATTAAAAAAAAATTACATGTCAATTTAAAACATCGTTGCTTCCTTATAGCTAATAGGCTTTTTCGACATACCCTAACTCAATGAAATAATAATATATGATCTTTGCATTTAACCACTACAGAAAGACACGCAACCGTAAAAAAAATAAAAGGATTGCGTTAACGACACACATTATTAGCTTCATTGCCACGGCAACGTAAAGTCTGTACACCAAGTTGCACGACTAAACAGGCCACTTCTCCGTTAGCTGCTACTTACGAAATTAAAACGGAAGGTAAAAAAAAATAGGCTTAAAAACTGAAAATTGACAGACAATCGTGCATCATGCTGATCGCTATCAAAGTTGTGATGCTGCGTGTGAAGTATCAGGTGAATTTAGTCTATCGTGGTTACTGCCTAATACGGTCAACCGGCTGGTTATACTCCCAAAGTGCCAACTAAGGGGGACATCACGGTGTAAGCCATGGAGTCGCGGCCGCAATGTGGGTCAATTCCCTAGGGGAAATATTGGCCCTGGGTGGTACGACCCCAACGCACATTACACAATTAAAATACAGTCAGAGGTATGATATCAACACCATGGATCGGGCTAACACCATCTGGGTAAAATAAAGTCAGAATGGAAAGGCAATTGGTTTGGAGACTGGAATACCTCCTCAGGATTTATCCGCCTCTTAGATTATTGTGATAGAAAAAACGCCTTGGGAACAGAACAGTTTTAGGAACCAACACAAAGTTTGTAACCTATACATCTACGTCCTCGGGAGTTTAACATCAGTAATGTTTGTCAGCACATGGTAAATTGCAGGGGCAATGGTAATGGAAAAGATACACTTACAAGTGGGATTGGCCAAACCTTCCACAGGAATCCGGATTCCAATGGTCAGCCCAGGAAACAATTTCGTCATAGGGAGTTGAAAGGAAAAGGTACATTGGCAGAGAGGATTTCACCATCCATAACACTCCAGAATACTTCCCATTACAAGTGGGATGGGCGAATATAAGGCAAACTCTTTACTCAAAACATGAACAACTTAGGTAAAGCTAGACTTCACCCCAAGGGAAAAAATGGAAGAAGAGAAGTAAACAAAAACAGTTAACAATACCACACATGACAATGGTCTCGTAGGAGTTACTACAATTGTATAAGAAGGGAACAAGGAGAGTAAAAACTTCTCAGGACTTAAATTGGATGTTAAGCAACAAAGGGCCAAAGGGCAACAGCCCCAGGCACAAGTGGAAAAGGACACTGCCTGACATAAGTTATGCCTAAATCACGTTGCCGTTTAACGTGATTTTAGACAATGTGATTTAGGCACGTTGTTCACGACAACATAAAGTCTGAACACCATGTAGCATAAATAAATAGGCCTACTCTCAAACCCAATTCTTCGTTAGCTACTGCTTACAAAATTAAAGTGGTGCGTAAAAATTAGGCTTAAAAGCTGACAATTACACCTAAAATCTAAAACTAGGCCGAAAATCTAGCTTACAAATTTTTAACGGCAATTGTGATGGTTACTACTTTTACGTTATATAATAGAGAACGCTGTTGGATGTGTGAGCCTTATTTTCGAAAGTGCCGAAAGTGGACAGAAAACCGTTGTGAGTAGGTAGTCACTGCAGCCTCGTTGTACTACTGATAACGCAGAACAGGACACACTTTTATGGCCATTATCACGCATTACTCATCTGTGCTGGTGCCTGTCCGGTGACCGTGACTCTCTGTCTGTCGACACAGTAATTTTGAGCCCATTGTGCGATTCATTTGAAATTTTGGCCTTATATTCCATGCGTTTTTGCAGTTTTAAGTTCGAATATCAACAAAATTTGGCCACAGATTTTGGAGATATGGACTTTTAAGCATCAAAATTAATCTGACATCATTACCCCGATACCGTTCACAGTTCTCATCACAATTCATAGAAATTATTCAGGAATGAAAGCCATGACACGACATGAACCAGTCATCAGTTTTCGAAACCATCAAGTGAAAGATGTGAATTGCGTATCTAAAAGAACGCAATTCACATCTTTCACTTGATGGTTGGAGACCACTGATAAACTTATTCCACAAATACACCAACCTTGTGAATCAGCAGTACTGTTTTTTTACTTTATTTCCAGGTGACGTTTGAGAAATGGGAGGAGGTGACCTCGAGTGCAGTGGATAGTAGTCATGAGATACACCTTCAACCAGCTATTAATAACAATGTTCATATGTACGGATATTTTTTCATGGTTCTGCTTTTCGGAGCCTTTTATCCGTTGTTTCTGTTGGTTGGAATTATCATTGAAAATTTTAACAAGATGGCCACGAATGTAAGTTATCAAGAAAATACTCAATAGCCCTAGAAAATAGCCCTAGAAAATACCTATCCAATCTAATCCAATCAAACTATAAATAGGAATTTGACAGGAATTTGGGCATTGCATTAACATAACACAGACTTTACAGATTTACTTTAGCCTACTAGGTTTTCCAATATTAAGAATTTTTTTAATAACTCCCACTCCTCATAATCCAGTATTCAGATATTGGCTTAGGTGTTAACACACACAAGGTATTGGGACATTTGCGTCTTTATCATTCTTTTACATCTACTGGTACTCCTCGATGTGGTAAATTGGTAAAGTAAAACGAAGCAAGCAGTCTGCATTAAAAACTGGCCTTGTAAGGATACACAATACACTAGTCTGAGAAAGAAAGAAAAGACAACTGCCCCAACTGGGACTCGAACCCAGGACTAGCCGTTTACTAGTCGTTTACAAGGCCAGTCTTTAATGCAGACTGCTTGCTTCGTTTACCCTTTACCTTGTGATTTCTTTCTTAGTTTGGTAAAGTTAATTCCTGTCCCACGTGGGCACTCGAGCAAAAAAGTCCCCCAACAGATTAGCGTACCGAGTTTCAGTTAGGCTCTGATACCATAAAAGGTTGCTAGAATCAGTACTTAAATTTAGTTTTGAGCATAGTTTCAGTTATACCATTTCCCCTAGATGGTTTCTGAAATTTGATGCAAAAACACTAGAGGCTGCATTTTATTTCTCCTGCCACAACGCTAGTATCTACGTTTGTGGTAGCTGAATTAGTATACCCAGGTGAAAAGAAATCTAGTTCAATTTGAATGATAAAAATAGGCGAGTAGGCAATACCGCTCTTGCAGTATCGAGCCTCCCTTACTCTTCCGCCAGGAGGTATAACAATTTTGACCGTCGGCACTGCCAAACACCAATACAAAACATGGCTCACGTAGCCAAAATTGTTATGCCTCCTGGAGGAAGAGTGAGGAAGACTCGAAAATGTAGAAATTAATATTTTATGAACAGTGCAAGTGCCCCATTCTGTACTCTCCTTTTTTATTGCTCACCATTGACCTTGCTTCCAACTTACAATCTCATTATTTTATGAATATTAAATCATGTTTGTAATACGGTGGTAATATACAGGGTGTCCCAAACGTCAGGGGTCACCCGGGTGATATACCGGGTGTTCATGCTGGTATACCAGGGATTTTTATCTTTGTTCATGCTGATGGTGTCATCAACACGAACAAAGATAAAAATCACCGGTGTATCAGCACGAACACCCGGTGATCCCTGACTTTGGGATACCCGGTATAGGGTTGAGCATTGGGAATGTCCATGTCCAAGCATGACGGCAATCAGAGCCGTTCTCACTGGTTCAACGAATCTGCTACTTTTGATGGTCCAAAATCTGAGACAAAATCCCCCTTCTAATTGGTAAAGCTGCATTCCAGCTCGAATGAAATCCAGCTGTTCAAACAAATTCGCTGGTGTTTCCATGTATGTTTAAATGATTATGTGTGCCAATGCTAACATTACTCAGAAAATATTTTTGGATGAGCACAAACTAATCCAAAATATTTATCTCGCAGGAAGGAACAACTTCCATTTAGAACTACACATTCAGTTAACATGCTTAACTGCTTAACTACCCAACTGCTTGGCACCTTGCAGGGCCTTGATGCTAGAAAGTATAAGGCATTGAGAAATACTCTAATCTCAAATGCAGAAAACTTCGTTACAAAAATTTCTCGAATGCGTAACAATTTCTAAAATGCACAATGATTAGTTCATCTTCATAAGTAACTTAATCTGCTGGCTGAACAGTTCAAACGGCATAACCGACACGACTATCTTCTTCAGTTCGTATCTGAACTTGCACTGCTAATTAAAATCCCGCAATGGTTGTCTCCACACCTACTACCTAGTGTCTAATGGTAATATCTGACCATGGATTTTTACCTTCACGAAGTGAATGCAATTTTCTTATAACTAGTTAAAGAGTTCGTCCTGTTGGTTCAAATACGATTTAATTCATTTAAGTTTCGAAACGAGTCCGTCCTTTATCCTTTTTATAACAGTTGTGTACATTTCTTGTCACACCTGATCACAGTTGTTTCAAGACCATTCACTCGTGTTAGCATCTAACTTGGAAAATACTGTAAAATATTCAACTTAATTTTAGGCCTAACCCTCAGCTTACTACCCTTCGAGTTTTCATTCAAAAAACATTAAAGAAAAAACACTTACAAACCAGAAGAACATCCTCGATCCTCGTTGCAACATTCTCACTCTTAGCTACATTTATATTTTTTGTTAAACAGTTGTTCAATTATGACTTTTCACTCCAACTGTGTGACAATAAACTATCTGGTCGACCTCTATAAACCATATAAACTATAAACCAATAAAAAAAGTCGAAATATTCAGACTGAAAGAAAATTACTTCCCCCATTACAATGCACACCACAAAATCATTAACATATTTTTAAAAGTAAGTTAATGCGTGCCAACCCGGTCCAAGACTGAGCCTGGAAATTAATGCTCTAGGGCAGTTTTGGTACGTTTTTGGTTTTTTGTAAACCCGTTGCGTTGCTGAAAATTTTCTTTGTAACATTGCAATATTTTGTGGTGCTGGTGATCTTTTTGGAGAGTGGCTTCTAATAACTGAACTGAGCTGAACCGAACCTGATATAATGCACTAGTGAAAAAACCTAAGGACACTCCTTATAAGAGGTTCCACGTCCGTAAAATATTTTTGTTTATAAGTTACTCTAACAGTGATGTAATTGTTCCAACAATGGCATACAAACTATCAGCTTCAAAGGTTCTTCCGTGGTTGAAGAGGGAAGTAATACTTCCTGAAAATCCTGGTCGAAACATTATGTACTCTGAGGGGACATGGACCTTTCTTACGTCGACTTGACCTCACACTGTTTTAAGTTGAAAGCACTGTAGAAGAGATTGTACTGAGTTGCAGCGACAGTCGTACCACGGTACTTCGAAATAAGTCGATGAAGCCATCACAGTTCTTTATTTGTTCAACTAGCTAAACTTTCAACTTAAAATTACAAGTGAGCGCTCTAGTTTTGTAATTTTTGAATATATAAATTTCAACCAATCGCACTGTTCAAAAGAAGTCAAGGCGACGTATGATGTCATCATAAGTGTATACATGCTAGTTCTCAAAGTGTTTTGACGCTTATGTCAACACGAGAAGATGGTGTGTGACAAAGTAACTGAAAGCTGTTTGAGGTGGATAAGGCATACCAAAAGCACTACGACTTAAATAGACGTCAGTTCAAGTCGACTTGAGGTACAGCAACGTACGAAGGGTCCGCTGACCCTCGGTGGTACATTCAAATGCTGACAACATCTTAATATGAAAATTTGTATTTTTATAATTGACCAACTACATCATTATTCACTTTACTTGTTTGAGTGTGGTCAGTACCGCACGTCATCCTACTAACAAAAAATAATTCTTTGCAGCATGAAGGTGGCATAATGAACGTGTTTCTGTCGGAAAGATGGAGGGTATATTTGCGAAACATAGCAAGGCCAGACGGAAAGCCCACAACGAGACCCTCGAGTAAATTTCAAGCATTTTGTTACGATGTTTCTGTGAACATAAGGTAAGCGGTGTTATCTTTTGAAGCCAGTTATGTGACAAGCGAATAACGAAAGACTACTAAATCTAAGTGTAGAAAAAGAGTTAGAAATTCCACAGAATTCAAAGCAGTTGATATTAAGAGTCTAGATGTTCAGATAATGACTCATCACTATTTGAATATCGCCTGTTTTCCCTTTAGGTAAGTGCACTCAAGTCCGTGAGATACTTCTAAATGTCATGAAGTATTTTGAAGAAAAGTGGAGGGAATGTGAGATTTAAAATGAACATAAGCAAGAAAGCGTATCGGAGTTGCTACTGGTTTCACTGTGCATCTTATGCGAAGTTTAACTTTACTTGGCTGGTACGGTACGAATGCCCGGAGAAAAATGGCCATACCTAGACGGAAATAAGTTGTGGGCTATTAAAGGCATTGTCCAGGAATGGTACTCGGCTTGCCGCTACAATCGCCGGTAAAAAGGGGTGTTAGCCCATTTGCGTATTGGTCTTACTCACCTGACTCAGTGCTTCCATTTGAAGGGGAGGGGGTTATCCCTCCTGAACGCATTGACGTCGACAGCCTCTCACGGTCCATCACTTCCTATTGATTGTCACCATCTTAATGGTGTTTGTTGCTGTTTCCACTTCCGTGGGATAATATCATGTCAATTGGGCGACGATTCTGTCCCCCTGTCCGGGGTTCTTCAATTTGTGCAAAAGGTACAGGTATATAATAAGATCAAGATTTAGGGTTTGCTTAACACTGTGTGGTACAGTGGCATGCTGGGCCACTGCACACTCCTTAGTAATAGTAATAGAGTTTCCACAGAAGGTGGAGAAAAAATGGTAGGGCCGGTAACCACTAATACCAGTCCGAAAAACAGGAGTAGGTCGGCTATTGCCTCCTTTTCAGAAAGTCGGTGAGGGGAAGACCGTTCAGTACATGTTTAAAAGCAGACGTGGTCTGTGCGGACACAGCCTCCTATGGCAAGGAATTCCAAGCTGGAACCAATCTTTACGGCAAATTAGTCTAGACTGGGGACCTTAAGTTTCCATGAGAGACGTTCATGACCTAGTGTCAATGGTTGGCGCTAATGAACTAGCTATCAACGTGCCAATTAAACCTCAAACCCCTTCCCCCTAGCACCCACTGCACAGTTCGACTCTTTCAATACATTAATAATCAGACGTACTGCTTATGTATGCAAATCAACAACTTTTCAATTGTAAAATTATCTTAGTGGAAGGCTGTGGAATGTGTAAAACGCAGTAAGCTAAGGTTTTGTTTTGCATGTTCTCAAGTGTGGCAGTAATCCAAAGACCAAGACAGAACCTTGAAGGCATCAAAGACCAGCCACGACTTAAACACTCAAGGATAACATCAAGTCATTATCTGCCTGGCCTGAATCAAATGTTGTATTATGGCAACACACACTAGGGAAAAAGTCCGGACCTGCCCCAGACCTTTCCAAGTCGGGTCCGGGCCCAAAGTCGGGACTTGAGAAGCAGACTCCGACCCCGTGTTTTTGTATGGAAAGGGTCGGAGCGCGGGCCCGCGCCTAAGGGAAACTTTTTTACACTCGGACGCTGATAAGCAATAGCAAGATAAGGGAAAGGAGGAGGAGGGGACGGGAGAGGGAGGGAGGGAGGGCGAAATAAACAGCAAAAGCACCGAAAATGTTGTAGCTAGAAAATTAACTAAAGCCCTGACCTTTGGCGTGATATCAGAGTTCAGTGTGGAAAGCGGTAAGGCAGGAAGGGTGTCAGGTTTGGTCTGTGCCTATAATTCTGGGCCCAAATACCAAACGCCATGTTCGCGGTCCACTGTTGCAGCGGTACAATTCTAACTGCGACTTTTTACAGTAGCTGACATAAGGTTCTGCATAATGTGTCACCCCAACTATAGTATGGTACACCACCCATTTTCATGTAGAATGATGACATCAAGTTGGTCTTATTGGTTGCCAGTTTCTACAAAAGCATGTGAGGCTTAGTAATTGCCAACAGCAAACGCGTATTTATCTACCTTCCTAGAACAGAATAGCTCAAGCTCATATACATTAGCTTTTTTAAATTTGTGACTTAATCTGTGTTTAAATACTTATTTATGCATAGTTCATATTGGCGATGTAATTCTGATTAAATCAGCAAATTCCAGAGCTAAAACATTATTCATACCAGGTCGCCACACAACTCATGATTACGTAAACATCCCGGTTACCAATGAAGAGCACATTATTTCTGCTGACTGTCATCTTTAGTAATTCTCAACTTTAGTTCGGTTGTGCTCTTTGTGTGTTACTTATAATTTATTGTTATACCGTGACTGTGAGGAGGCAAATCTCAGCCTAGTTCCCTGAGGAATTTAACCTGATAGGTTACTGGAAAGGGGACCCTGGCAAAGTTTTAGCCTGTCATTGGCAGCCAGGGTAGTGCAAGAGCCAACCATCCTCCTTCGGTGGCTGTCCGAACTATTCTGGAAATTCTGCACATTACCTCGAAACCCTGTAATAATCAGATGTCCCAATTTGAATCACCGGGTTTCATTTTCATCCATAATTACTTCCTTTTAGTTATTACTTAAATCGTATATATAATGTTCTATGCCCAAACCTTAAAAGTTCTGGGCACAGACTAAGGCGGTTGTGTGCAGTTCAAAACGTCCAATTAACAACCTGTAGAGAACGTGCAGGGTGCTAGCACAGGAAAACCCCTCAGTGCTAAGCACGCCGCATGCAGAAGCTGTCAGACGTGTGATTTCCGTGTTAAACTGTGCACCATTTGTCTACAACACACCGAAATCAAGAATGTAGGTATTGAGAAAATTTGGCAAAAATCCGACCTAAAACAATTACAGGGGCAGTACGCTGCTTCTTCTGACTCATATTTAAGTTCGCTTGACCGTAAACTAACATCTACAAAATTTGGTGTAGACCCGGACACGATTTTCAAAGACCCCAATTTAAATTCTTCCGCAGCAGTAAAACTACCCCTTCCCCAGCCCCCATGTCGGACCCGGTTGGCGTAGGCTCAGGGCCTTCAATGCTTACCTTTCGAGTTACATAGAGACTTGAATGAGTGGTTATGTTTTCGAAATAAAGTCTACCGTGTGAGGTAAGGTTAAATATCAGTTCAACGAGTTGTAACTCATTTGAATGCATTTCAATCCAAGATGGCAGCACCTGCACAAGTGGGAGTTGTGATCTTGACCGTGTGTTTCCCGTGTTCGGTCAATCCCATCCTCCTGTCCAGGTGCAGTTCGTCGAGCATGAGGCTTCCATTGAACGTGAGTTCTCCATGAAACTAATCCTGAAATTTCAAATTATTTTACCTCCTGCGGTTTGTGGTTTCAGTTCATTGTACCATAACTATGAACGAGCAGTTGCATCGACTACTTAGATGCAATTATTATTAAAATAATTTCATGAGGGTAATATGGCTTCACGCATTTGTTCTTGTACATACAAGAACATTTGATCTTGTCTTGCATTTGTTCTTGTCCTATATAATTTATTAACTCAATGCCATACACCCTCTGCCATAATCGGACAGAGTCATTTTTTGGGGGGGGTGGAGGGAGAGGGGCCCAGTGTCCCAAAAATGTATTGGTCCGGGCAGGTGACTAGATCCACCCAGTGGTTTTAACTGACCTAACTGACCGAGGGACTCAGAATGAGATTTATAGTGCCAACATTGAGTGCAGAGCAGATGGATCAGCAAACCACACACAGAAACAGTGTATTTGGCAATCATTTTCGAAGCTTTCGAAGGAAACCAAAGTTCTTCATTTTAACCTACGGCTTAATGGGACCACTGTATCACTACACTGGGGCAGTTTGAGTGATCCACTCCCATTGTGGCCTGGCCAGAAACTTGACCAGATTCTCTTGGTGAACTCTGCACAATGCAGCAATAAACTAACCAAGAAACCGGGTGACGTTGTTTGAAGATTTTATAGTGTCACTGAGGGAAAACTGCAAGATGACAGATTTCATGTCTCAAAATAATTTGTATGCTAGTATTAAAATATACAATCTGACTCAAGTTTGAGTGCATTCAGCATCATTAATAGAATGCTATTTAACACTCGCAGCAATAACCAAATAGCAGTCCAATAAAAGCTAGACTGACTTGTAATTAAGTTCTATTTATTGTTGGATGTCATGTTTTGAGGCCATCCATAGATGACATCATGCAAGAGAGGAGATACAATTTTTACACAATTTAACACAAATATTTTACACAATATTTTAGACTAATTTTTTTTAATATGCAACATTATGCATAAAACATTTTACATAAAAAACATTGTGACAGCATTTTGGAAGGGAAGTTGCTGAAGTTTTGACACAATGTGGCAGCGACAGAGGGGTTTGAAAAGTGCAATATTTGTGTGACGTCATTAATCATGTAAGGGATGGCCTCTTTTACAAGCAAATCCAACTTAACAGCAGTTGATGTTCCATGCCTTTCTTCACAGGTTTGAAGTATTCATGTTAGTCATCATTTTACTAAACATGATCTGCATGATCATCGAAAGCTACAAAGAAAATTCTCAATTCTTCCTCGGTTGGGAAATTATGAATATCGTATTTGCAATTGTGTTGGTTGTCGAAGCCATCATCAAGATAACTGGAATGACTCGAGATTATTTCAAGAGTGCCTGGAATGTTTTTGACTTTGTTACAGTCATATTTGCAGTTCTCGGTAAGTTGGATAAATGGGACTTTCAGTGAAATTTAGCAAAACTTTAAAATTTTCACGAAAATTGTGTCCTTATTTTTTACAGATGTCATACTGCAGCCTTTCTTGTTCAGCATTATTACACGAACTGCCCGAGCATTACGACTTGTCCGCTTGTTCCGCACATACCGCATTCCAAGCGTAGAGAAACTCCTGAACAGTGGGAAATATCTTTCAGTAATGACTAAATCCTTTCCAGCACACTTGACACTCAGTGCCCTGTTGTTTCTCATCATGTTTACGTACTCTGTACTGGGAACGCTATTATTTTCCAATGTTGAATACTTTGCACTCATCAATAGTGTCCTTAATTTTGATACAGTTGGTCATGGCATGGTGGTACTCTTCCGTTCGTTTACATGTGGGTTCTGGTACGACATACTACTGGATGTATGGGGACCCCATCACTGTGGAGAAGGGTTTAATACCGACTGCAGAAGTTCAGTGTTACCCACACTGTTTCTTATTTCATACATCATCATCAACTTCATGGTAATCACCATCTACACTGCTGTAATTCTTCATAATTTGAAAGAAGTCCATCAACGGGTTGACATAGTCAACGACATTAATAATTTCTTCATTACTTGGGCAAAGTACGATCCAACAGCAAAGCAGTTTATCAGTTTGTGGGAGTTGCCTAATTTCATCCATGATCTTGATGTGCCGCTTAGAATAGCCAAACCCAATGGGAATGCTATTGCATCTTTCAGTTTGCCCATTGCCGCAGGGTCAGTTGTCCACTGCATGGATGTCCTTAATGCTGTCGTGAAAAACTTGAAAAGTAACAAACAACCAGAAGATTTCTCAGAGTTGCAAGATCTGATGGAGCGGGTATTTCAGAAATACTTTCGTCTGAGAAAACCAATCGAATTAGACATTGCAAGCCAAGAATGGGACAAAGATGATTTGGCTGCCAGTTTAGACCAGAAAAAGGTTCTGCAGGATCGCCAAACAGTCTGGATTGAAGCCGATTTATCGTAAATGCCAGTCTTCCTTTTTTGTTTCGTTTCATATCTTCGTAAGTCGAGCTTAATTCTTGCCTTCGTAATAAATTCAGCCTTATTTTTTTTAGCAAACTGAAAGAAACCACTTTGTGTAATTACTCAAACAGCACAATACACAGACGTCAATAATGTGGCTGAAGTAAGCTAACAACGACAAGATACAAGTGCGACGTGCACGAATCATTCAAATTTGGCAGTTTCAGACATTTTAAAACAATTATTAAGCTGCTATAGTTTGGTGCGAGTTTGTAAAGGATCTAGCCATTGATTTTCAGTATAATTTCTTGTTATACTTTTAAAGTGTATCACCTTTCATCTGCGACCACATATTTCACAGTAAATTTCATCACAGTTTAGAGAACAATGCAACACAAACAAAAAAAAAAACTTCCTGGCATGTGTTGTGAAGGTTCTCGCGAAAGTCAATGGGCTGACTCCAAATAAATTCACTCAAGGTAACATTTTGTAGCACTTTTAATTTTTGATCCCGAGAGACTATATTTAAATCTTTTTCAAAATCATCAGCTTTAGAGGACCGTTATTTAACAGTGATGAACTGCCTCAAATGGTACGAACATGATTTGTGCTTCATGATACCTTTCATCCTGTTAAATTATCTTAAGCTAATGACTGACAAAAGATTCAAAGTGCTACAAATGTTATCTTTGTGAGAATACATTTGGAGTCTGTTCACTGACCATCATGACAATGATAAACAAAATTAACTCTTTTGATTTACGAAAACATTTGAAAAATGGGTATATTGTGTTTTGAAGAAATTCGGTTTGTTACAATACTGAATTTTATTGATATTTTATTGTATTGAATTTTATAAGTAAATAAAAGTGTTTTATTACAAGTTTATAAAATAAATGAAGTTACTTAATAATGAGAGGATTGGAAATTTCTTGATTTCCTAATAGTTTGTGGAATGGAGCAGGTAGCTATTTCAAGATAGAGCCAAATGTACAGACTGGACTGAAATTTGAAATATTATCTCAACATCCTCTGATTGTGGATGACAGGGCGAACTGTTTACAATGTCTACATCACACTTTTCTAAGAAACATATGATAAGCACATACACAAAAGGTTTTCCCAAGGTAGTACTGAGGCTCAGCCGGGAACCCTACCCATGAGAGAGTCACTATAAGCTCGTTTACAACTGTCTGTCAATTGGTTTCTTTCACAGCCACAGCTTCGGGATACCATGTTGGTAAGTCGAGCACTATCAGTGCAAATTTATTCCCCTTGGCATACACTTTGAAGGACCCACAAAATCCACGTCTACTTTCAGGTATGGTTCCTCCACTAGTGGTACAAGAATCATCTTTTCTTTGCCTCTCTTTAGGCCTATACAAATTCTTTCGACAAATCTTGCACAATTTCACCCATTCCTCTACCTCTTTGCACATTCCTGACCAATAAAACCTGTAAACGTACAACAATTTTATTTTGTTTCAGCGTAATCAAGATGCGTTTGCTTGTCAGTCTTTTGATTAGACCGAAATTGCAGATGCAAGCATTGTTTCGTATTGTTAAATCTAACTTTCAAGGCTTTAACACACACGTCAAATTGTGCAAATACAACATCAGACAAACGTATTAAACGTACTCGTGCTTTCCCTGTCAACAATCACAATAGCCTAAAGGGATATTCTTCCTTTTTGAACCTCTTCCTACCACATATTCTTGTAAAGCCGACAAAAACACTGAAATGCTATCGTCCTTCTCCCGGAATGGTTGGCAAAGCTTTAACATATACTTTTTTTACCTTCATTTCAGCTTCAGTTTTAACTTTCTATGCTTCTCCTTTAAAGCTAATTGTCTCAACTGAGTGTCCTCATTATGCTGCTTAGCATCATTGCTAATTTTCAGCTCATGTGCAAACTCTTCCTTAGCCAAAGCTTCCTCTCTCTCAGCTTCCTCTCTTTCAAGTTTCTCTCTTGCTAAAGCTTTGTCACTCTTAAGTTTTTCCTTAGCTAAAGTCTCCTTCCTCTCAAATCTTTCCTTAGCTAAA
>JAHWFP010178240.1:4168-15733 GCA_023313725.1 Lithobius niger | reverse complement strand
ACTCCTCCTCCTCCCAAGCGATCCCTCTACCTCACAACCCCCCCCCCTCCGTCGCTCTCCTACAGGACCGTGGTTTCCCTCCTACCTGCAGCCAGGCAGTAGGTATAAAACGAAGCTGAGGGAGAAATCGCCAGCACTGCTCACTGATCTCAAAGGCTAAAGGTTGCTACGTCGGTCGGAGTGGAGATGTCCCCCAGGGTCCACAGTTCGTTGGTAACTAATTTAAATTTTCTTGAAAGTATTCTTTTGGATATTATTTCTAAATTTATAGTTCATAAATCTAAACTTAACTTCTAACTTTGAGATGATTGTGGATAAGTTAACCGCAATCGGCATTTCTGGCCTAGAACTACCACAACTTAAGGGTTTAAGGTCCCCTTCCTAAAAACCGGCTTTATTCTTATTTATGTTGAACACAGGTTCTTCTAAACAATCAAAATGGTTTAAATCGTAGAGCTTAGACGTCTTTTGGGTTGTGTACCAGGTTTACCATTGAGGTAGTTTGATCTTTAGCACGTGGCTTTAGAAACATAACTTGTGACTATTTTGCTAATGTAAAAGTGCATTCAGTAACTTAGAGAGTCCGGTGACTCAAAACAACTTTTCTTATCGAATTTTTTGTAGTGTACGAACTTTTAATTTGTTCATTTCGTGCCGATTTTAATGTAAATCATTATGTGCTTTTCATTCAAAGCTTTCAAAGAATCTTTTTGTAACCAATCGAGTTCCAAATGTAAAGTGTAGTTAAACATGTTTTATTAAAAAACCTTCATTGTTTTAAACAACAGTTTGACTTCGTGTATATTTAATTGCATGAGTAGATAATCAAAAATCATTTTTAGTTAACTCTAAGCCTGCAATTAAACACACATAGTGGTAGCAGCAAACCAGTAGGTAGTTAGGACACGGACGCTCCCCTCCTAACCGGGCAGTAGCCACTGCAGTGCTGTAAAACTCCACAAAAGCAAAAACAGACACCATAAGTATTAACAACGAAATCGACAGGAGACCAGATGTCGGTGCTCACCTGAAAGGCACCTGAAGAGACAGGTAGCGCCGCTTCACCAGCTTATTCTATTAAATCTAAAAGATCTGTTCCAAAACAATCCGAAAGTCAAACTGTGCAAAAACTTCGAATCCTCAATCCCCCCCCCCCAACCAAAACTAGTTGTGGTGTATAACACTGCAGTTTACAGTTAAAGCTTATTTAATAGTAATGCTTTATGCATTACCCAAGCCAAGGTATTAAGCTTTAACCAGAGCCTATTCACGTTGCAAACATGTAAATATTCATCCCGTAGTCAATATTTCAAAATAAAAGCCTATTTCCAAAAGTTCACTTGAGTAAAACTCAAACAGGCCTATCTTTACATGTCCCTACTCCTTCAAACGGCTCTGCACCCAGTCCCTTTGTTCAACCGACTTCTCCTCCCACTTTACATTGTTCTCAAGGCCCTCAGCCAACCAGACCACCGTAGCTCTCCTGCCCGTCCGCGCGAACTTCCGGTTTCGAGCATAAACCCCCTCCCAAGCACCCACAGCACAACTCACAGATCTCTCAAGCTAGAAGGGTCACACCAGTCGGGAGTGGAGACGTCATGTCCGGAGAATGCCATGCCAGGCAAAATGGTAGTGGTTCGTATGTTGTAGTTTAGCTTTTAAAAGTTTAGTTTAGGACCCCCATATTCTAAATTTTAGTTTAAATGTAAACTTTAACTCTCTATAGCTTGTAAAAATTTATGGTGGAGACGCCTGTAGCGGCATGTTAGGTTCTCTCTCCCCATAACGTCAGAGTGGTTCTCTTACTAAAAACCAACTTTTCCAGTTTAATTTAAATGGATTTTTAAACTTAAACTACTTGACGGTTTGATCTTTGTGGAAGTCAAAGGAAAAATACTGATGCCTAAGTATAAAATTGACGGGCTTTTTAACTGTGGAACATAACTGTGGACGGTTGATCGTGTATGAAACATACTGTCAGATAGACTACTATCAGTTGCGGCTGTTTAGTCTTGCGGGTGTCTCCGGGAGCACCTAGTATTACTTTTTCTCATGTGAAAATTAAAACTTTATTCCAAACACAAGTGTTGTTGGTCTGAAAACGTGTGAACGTCTGAATTACGTGTAAAATACGTGTGAATTGCTACTTTTAAATAATTGTATTCAAAATCTTTTAGAAGCAAACTATGATGTAAAGTGTTATTTCATTCTGTCGCAAAAATAAAACCAGGAGTTCTAAGCTTCGGTTTGTTTGCTAGATTGTGTAAAGAAGCTCGTCTACACAATCAGATTTGAGAGGAGACCTCTGCTCAAAAGATCAAAAACCTGAGGGTTTATCGTTTTCGTAACGAACATTTTCTTCATTTGCGCTCGCTAGCGCTCATTAGGCCTATAACGGCCTCCGTCTTCAAAACACCATATCTTCACGAATAATGGACCAAAACGTTTGAGGTTTGCGGCCCTTAATAAGCCAGAACTGTATCTACAATCCTGCGGATACAGATCCATGAATTTCCACTCCAATAATTTTCTACATCATTTTGAAAAAGTCAAACTGACCGGCGCCGCACGCAAATCTTCAATCGCCATTTTCAACAACTTGTAAATAAACTTGTAATTACTTTATTTCTTTTGCAGGCATAAAGCCAACCAGCTTAGTGTTGTTTAGGAGGATTTATCCTCACATACATGTATTTGAAAACCCAACACTTGATGTTTTTATTTGTAGCAATGGCCAAGTTATTTATGAAAACTTCGACTGTAATTTTTATTATTAGTGGCTGCAATAATGTTTCACCAATGTTCATGCGTTATAGCATTCAGGGAATAAGCTGGTATATTTAACCTTTTATTTAATTTAATTGGGCAACAGTTTAGCAAAAACTAGGTCTCTAAATACTACAGAACGTCAGGCTATCCTGCCCGTCCGCCCTGCCCTACCTACTTCCGGTAGTGACAGCCTGGCCGGGTTGAGTCAGTCTCTCCTCCTCTGAGGCGATCCCTCTTCCCCGCACCCCCCTCCGTCGCTCTCCTACAGGTCCGCGCCTGCCCTACTTTTGCCAGCCGAGCAGCTGCTATAAAACCAGGCTGTGGGAGAAATTCGATAGCATAGCTCAACTCTAAGTCAGATGTTACTACGGCGGTCGGAGCAGAGATGTCCCAGTCCGAATGTTGCCATGCCGGGCAAGGTAGTAGTTTAGGTAACTAGTTTTAGCTTTAATTTATTTTTTCGGATTCTTATTCTAAAATTTTAACTTAAAGATTTTAACTTAACTTTTGACTTGGGTTCGCAATTATGGGTAGTTAAACCATCGGCATTTTCTGGTGTCCCCTCCCATAACTTAAGGGTTTAAGGGTCCCCTTTCTAAAAACCGGCTTTCTTTCTGTTTGTACTACATAGCGTACTCAAACAGTTATTTTAGATTCACCAAGGTCCTGTAGCATAATTACAGAAGCACAGACTTCGATGGTAGGGCCCTGATTATTGCTAGCTTGACTCAATGTGAAAGAGTAGATTTGATCTTGTGCAAGATGCCTTGAAACAAAATCTTAAACTTAGACTAAGCTTGAAATTTGTGAGAGTGCAGTTTCTAACTTAGAGGTGTTTAGGTGACACCAACAGAACTTTTTCTATTCGAAATTGTAAGTGTGAATTTTCTTAAATGTAAATTCGTTGCCGATAATTTTTTTATGTAAAAATTACTTGTGTGCTTTTATTTAAAGCCATTCAGTTGTTGTAAAAAGACTAGTTGCCAATGTAATGTTTTTCATTCCCCCTGTTTATTAAAACGAAGAGTTTTAAACTCAGTTGCTTCTAGAGAGATTTAATTTGCTAGTGTTTTAACTAAAAACAATTCTTTTTATTTTAAAGCCTAAGGTTAGCAATTAAACCACCCACCTGGTGGCAGTGAACTAAATTTGATTAGTTAGTACTTAAAACTTCAGATAGGACATAGTCGCTCTATTCCTAACCGTGCAGTAGTGACTGCTATGCTTGTTTAAACTCCGTAAAAGTAAAAACGGCCACCCGAAGTACTTCTAACTTTCCCGAGACCACACCAGATGTCGGTGCAGAACAGTAGGCACCTCTAGGACCTGTGAGCACCGCTACAATTGATTGTCTTTTAGTGAAAAATAAATATTAGTCCATCATTTAATTTTAGCTAGTTAAACAGTTAAATCCACCGTTGGTGGCAGCGATTACCGACAGTTTTAAGGTTAGGCCCCTTTAATTAAGGACCGGCTCTCCATCCCCCATGCTGGGACAGTTGTCCATGCTGTGTTAATGAACGTAAAAAGTCGTCGTAAACACCGTTGAACCTCAAGCTGAAACTCCACGTACACCAGGGAAACCGGGAGCGTTACAAGCACCTAAGCCGTCGTAGCGTCCGCCGTTACAAATGGGGCAGTGCTGCATGCAGCAGCGTGAGCTAGAGATTTCACCTGATGGCTTCGGATTTTGGAAATGTGCATTATTCTAAATGAAAACTTCACGCATAAAATAAAGGTAACCATTTGAGGAGAGTGAAATTTCTTATTTTTCTGAAAAGTTATAACTAGTTCTTAACCCTTCGTGAGCCACAAATGTCATATGACGCCTTTAATTCTTATGATGCTTTTGTTGTTGTAGCGGCCGAAGCTACGATTCTCAAGGTGCTTGTAACTTCTCCGACATCAATGTGGTTTTGACCTCTAAACTTCTAGTTCGGTGGCGGTTTTTACTTTTGCGGAAAACAGCACACGTATGCTACTGGCCCAGCATGGGTAACAGTCATTTGTCCTAACTGTAGGCTAACTAGATAACTTTAAAGGGGGGTATTCGCTGCCACCAGGTGGGTGTTTCTAAATGCAGCCCTAAGTTTAATTATTAAGTGGTTTTCTTAAGAACTATAACTTCTACATTTAGTCTAACTAGCAGAAAAACAGGCACTTTACAAACTCAGTGGTTTATTAAAAGGCAAATAAATATAAACAATTACATTTAAAATCAACTAGTGTCAGAACAAGAAAGCTTTAAATAAAAAGCATGGCAATTTTTACAACAGGAAAAATCAACAAGAATTTACATTAAATTCAACTCCAAGTTATACTAACCTTACTACCAAAAAATGGGCGCATTTAATTTCATTGAAATATAAGTTGCGCATAAAAATGACTTACACAATTTTTAACGATTTTATTAAGCGTACGATGTCAGTGTACTTATAACCAGGACATTATGGCCTGGGATAGTTTATTTGTAGACAAAACGTGGCGCGCAAAGGGTTAATACCTGCATTTTTACAGAAGATTTTCGTTTCCATGATTTATCACTAATGCCTAGTGACGCCGACATGCCCCAAGATTTTCGCTTTCTGGATACATTGATAGCTGTATGAAATATGCATGCCTACAGATTTTTGCAGCCCGGATGCATGAGCATCTCACTAAAGCTTAATTGCATGCTTTAACATTTTCACTTAACATTGCACTGCTTGCACTATAATTCTAATCAAATACACTATTTAAATAACGATGACAGCTCATGGTTTAAGAAAGCACTAAAACGATAATCAAAAGCAGCAAGCAACCTGATAAAGTATTGGCATCCATAAGCAGATAACAGTCAACTGTAATATATTCAGCTCCAGTAATCACCTTTCTTGTTAGGATTTTATGGTTAATTTGATGCAAATTACTCCACCAAACATTTGAGTCAGTAGGTAGGTGGACTGTTAAAGACGAGGCAACATGGTAGTACACGGTATCAGGAACAGACAATGCAAGCGTAACGATACACAATATAAGTGCTTGAAATGAATAATCTGTTCCAAGACAGTCTTTTGATGCTACAATTCTTTTGAACCGATACTTTTCAATAGCTTTGATACTTTTACAATAAGTTTAAAACTAGAAATTTGACACCACAACCAATACCAAGACAATATCAATATCAGTATTGAATTTCGCACACCCCTGAAAGTATCACACACCACTGAAATTCGGCAAAGAAAAAGCATTGAAGTGTTACTTTTACTTACAGGACCCTGGTGGTAATTGTATCCATGAGCAATTTTTGGATCTGAAGAATAGTTGCTGTTGTCATAATCTCCACAGTACGCCCAATCCCTGCCAATGAAGAAAAAATAAAATTAAACTCCAGATTCAGTCTCCTAAATTTAATGTACCTTATTAAGTACTAAGTACCGAAATGAGTGGGTGACAACCAACTGGGTGGTAGCAATAACAGAATGGGCAACCAACAAACTGCTGGGCTTTTACTAGTGAATAATGGTTCTAACTGGTACTTCAAGGCGAAAGTTATACTCGCTGGTATAAGCAACAGAATAAAATGTTATTCAGAGGAACATGGTAGAATTGCAGTGCACTAAGTTGACACACTATGGCTTACAGGATGTAGCGGCCGAAGCGACGACTGTAGAGGTGCTTGTAGCCTCGCCGACATCAAGATGGTTTTGACCTTTAACTTCTAGTTCGGTGGCGGTTTTTACTTTTGCGGAAAACAGCACACGTATGCTACTGGCCCAGCATGGGTAACAGAGTCATTTGTCCTAACTGTAGGCTAACTAGACAACTTTAAAGGGGGGTATTCGCTGCCACCAGGTGGGTGTTTCTAAATGCAGCTTTAAGTTTAATTATTAGGTGGTTTTCTTAAGAACTATAACTTCTACATTTAGTCTAACTAGCAGAAAAACAGGCATTTTACAAACTCTTTGGTTTATTAAAATGCAGGCAAAATATAAAAACAATTACACTTCGTTTTAACTAGGGTTACAAGAAAATAGGCTTTACATTAAAGCACGGCGATTTTACATTAAAATCAACAGGAATTTACATTAAATTCAACTCCAACTTCAACTACAAGATGAAGAGTAAAAACAACAATTTCGATTAGAAAATGTTTTTGGGACCTCGGGAACCCGTTATAACATGCAAACCGCGGGAATTACATGAAATAAATCTATTTGGTGCAAACCGCGGAAATTACACACAAATAGTCAAGACTATGTTTTCTAAGTCCGACCTAGAATCAAATCTTCAAATCTGTAGATCCTTAGTATTTGGGGGAGCACCCCACCCTGACATTATGGCGATGGGGGCCTAGAATGCCGACTATGGCTCCACCTCCATAATGCCCTCAAAGCTTAAGGTAAGGTTAATTTAAAACTAAAATTTCAAATGGGGTTTCCAAAATTAAATTTTTTTACACCAACACTAGTCTAATACGAACCAACTACCTTTGCCCGGCATGGCAACATTCGGACGGGACATCTCCTACACTGACTGGCGTAGTCACCTCTGGCTTTGAGATCTGATGAGCGTGTGCTAACGATTGAGAGGAGCGGGGGCTTTTTATGCTACGTACCGGAAGTTCGCGCGGACAGGCAGGAGAGCTACGGGGGTCTGGTTAATGGAGGGCTCTGAGAACAATAGAAGAGTCGGCAACGCAAAGGATTTTTCGCTTGGCGCCATTTGAAGGAATAACTATGGACTGCGTGATAAAGAGAGGCCAGTTGAATTAAACTCATTGTTTGGAACGTGAAAAAGGCCTTTAATTACTACGGATTGTTTTCTTATTTAACCACGATGTTATGTATCGCGACTATTGAAGGAAAGATCTCAATAAACTCGATTATTAACATTGGGAAGCCAGGTTTACTTTGGGAAATTGAAAGCCAAGTCGGTTTTGCTACGAACAACTACGGAAAATTAGAATAGACGAGTCCGGGAAAATTCGTAAGTTAAATGTTGCCTAAGCTCCGGTAGTTGGGATAACAAAAGATTACGTTAAAAGATTATTATAAAATAAAAGTTAGGGTTACCAGCAAATGCTAAAACGTATTTTAAATAGTTGGATTAATATTTGTAGACGTAAAATTAGGGTTTTTGGATGTCGGACATTTCTCAAGTGCATCTTAGATCATCACCTTAAATCTACTTAAGAAATATCAAAAAGTATCTGTCCAATTATTATCGAGGTTAAGTACCTTCGTAGAGGAAGCTCCTCCTATCAAACACTAAATTAATGTTTTCGGCTTTAGGCCTAAGTGAAAATAAAAGTAAATACAAATTTTTAGAAGTGGCGAAAATGGCGTCTCGTGCGCTACGGTGATTTTACGGCATCGGTTTCGTGCATTTTTCAAATGGATGCTGTGAGTTCTAGAAGGAATTTTCGTGTTCTGTTTGCGGGGGAAATCAGATAAAGTTCGTGGCTATTAAGAGCTGTTTAGATGAGTTGGATCGGTCCATTTTCTTGGAAGATACAGGTGTTTGAAATTGGTGTTTTTCTCAGCTGAGGTGCCGAGAAAAAAAAAATGTTCGTTGCCGTAAACGAAGTTTCCCTCAGGTTGTTGATAGTTTGAGTTGAGGTATCATCTCAAATCGGGTGAAGAACTCGGGCCTTCTTTACAAGGAAAGTAACTGGATGTATCCATTCATTTAGTCAACACATTGAACACTTGTTTACCATTTAATAAGCCCAACACTCATGCCTAGCACACGGCAATCGTGCATAATTCCGCAGTGTAGCACAGTGACGTCCGCATTCAGACATCTTCCGTTAACTACACCGTCAAAATGGCTACGAGCACATGGTCAATCAACCCATGCAACATACTATTGTTGCAAATTTAAACCAGGAGGCAACGGTAACAGTTATTGTCTTCTCTCATCATGAACTGGGTGGCAGCAGTTACTTAAAGGCTGTAAAGAAGCTTGTCTTCACCAACAGATTTGAGAGGAGACCTCTGCTCAAAAAATCAAAAACCTGAGAGTTTATCGTTTTCGCAACGAACATTTTTTTTTTCCATTAACGCACAGTAGCGCTCATTAGGCCAATCCAGACCTCCGTCTTCAAAACACCATATCTTCAAGAAAAATGGACTAAAACGTTTGAAATTTGCGGCCCTTGTAGCGGCTGAAGCTACCATTCTCAAGGTGCTTGTAACTTCTCCGACATCAATGCGGTTTTGACCTCTAAACTTCTAGTTTGGTGGCGGTTTTTACTTTTACGGGAAACAGCACACGTATGCTACTGGCCCAACATGGGTAACAGAGAGTCATTTGTCCTAACTGTAGGCTAACTAGACAACATTAAAGGGGGGTATTCGCTGCCACCAGGTGGGTGTTTCTAAATGCAGCCTTAAGTTTAATTAAGTGGTTTTCAAAAGAACTATAACTTCTACATTTAGTCTAACTAGCAGAAAAACAGGCGTTTTACAAACTCAGTGGTTTATTAAAAAGCAAATAAATATAAACAATTACATTTAAAAATCATCTAGTGTCAGAACAAGAAAGCTTTAAATAAAAAGCACGGCGATTTTTACAACAGGAAAAATCAACAAGAATTTACATGAAATTCAACTCAAACTTCACACAACTGGGTGAAGAGTAAAAACTACAATTTCGATTAGAAAAAGTTTGTGGGACCTCGGGAACCCGTTATAACATGCAAACCGCGGGAAATAAATGAAATAAATCTATTTGGTGCAAACCGCGGGAATTACACACAAATAGTCAAGACTATGTTTTCTAAGTCCGACCTAGAATCAAAGCTTCAAATCTGTAGATCTTTAGTATTTAGGGAAGCACCCTTGAAAATACGTCGTCTAAATGCATATTTAGTGTTAAGATTAAGTTCATAATAATAAACACGGAAAGAAAGCTTGTTTTTAGAAAGGGACCGTGAACCCTGACGTTATGGCGATGGGGGCCTAGAATGCCGACTATGGCTCCACCTCCATAATTCCCTCGAATTACGAATGGGGTATCCAAAATTAAATTTTCTAAACTAACACTAGTCTAATACGAACCAACTACCTTTGCCCGGCATTGCAACATTCGGACGGGACATCTCCTATACCGAATGGTGTAGTCACCTCTGGCTTTGAGATCTGATGAGCGTGTACTAACGATACACAATACCGGAACTTCGCGCGGACGACCAGGAGAGCTACGGTGTCTGGTTGGCTGAGGGCCCTGAGAACAATAGAAAAGTCGGCAGCGCAAAGGATTTTTCACTTGGCGCCGTTTGAAGGAATAACTATGGACTGCGTGATAGAGAGAGGCCGGTAGAGTTATACTCATTGTTTGGAACGTGTATAAGACCTTTAATTACTACGGATTGTTTTATTTAACCACGATGTTATGCATCGCGACTATAGAAGGAATGATCTCAATAAATTCGGTTATTAACATTGGGAAGCCAGGTTTACTTTGGGAAATTGAAAGCCAAGTCGGTTTTGCTACGAACAACGGAGTACAAACAGAAAAGACGTGTCCGGGAAAATTCGTAAGATAAAATGTTGCCTAAGCTCCGGTAGTTGGGATGGCAAAAGATTACGTTAAAAGATTATTATAAAATAAAAGTTATGGTTACCAGCAAATGCTAAAACGCATTTTAAATAGTTGAACTAATATTTGTGGACGTAAAACGGATTTTGGGTGTTGGACATTTCTCAAGTGTATCTTAGATCGTCACCTTAAATCTACTTAAGAAATATCAAAACAAAGTATCTGTACAATTATTATGGAGGTTAAGTACCTTCGCAGAGGAAGCTCCTCCCTCTAAAACACTAAACTAATGTTTTCGGCTTTATGCCTAAGTGAAAATGAAAGCATATACAAATTTTTACAAGTGGCGAAAATGGCGTCTCGTGCGCTACGGTGATTTTACGGCATCCGTTTCGTGCGTTTTTCTTAAGGATGCTGTGAGAGTTCCAGAAGGAATTTTCGTGTTCTGTTTGCGGGGGAAAACAGATAAAGTTCGTGGCTATTAAGAGCTGTTTAGATGAGACGGATTGGTCCATTTTCTTGGAAGATACAGGCGTTTGAAATTGGTGTTTTTCACGGCCAAGGTGTCGAGAAAAAAAAAAGTGTTCGTTGCCGTAAACGAAGTTTCCCTCAGGTTGTTGATAGTTTGAGTTGAGGTATCCTCTCAAATCGGGTGAAGAACTCAGGCCTTCTTTACACCCTTAATAGACCTACACTTTCTCAAGACTTATGCAAAAACAGAACTTTAAATTTCCTCTTCAATATATTTCCACATCATTTTGAAAAAGTCACCAAAATGACCGGCGCCGCACTCAAAACTTCAATCGCCATTTTCGAAAACTCTGTATATATGTGTAATTACTTTTATTCTTTTCCAGGCATAAAGCCAACCAGCTTAGTGTTGTTTAGGAGGTATTTGGCCTCACATATGTATTTGAAAACCCAACACTTGATGTTTTTATTTTAACGAAGGTCAAGTTATTCATGAAAACTTCGACTGTAATTTTTATTATTAGCGGCTGCAATAATGTTTCACCAATATTCATGCGTTATGCATTCAGGGAATGAGCTGGTATATTTAACCTTTTATTTAATTTAATTGGGCAACAGTTTAGCAAAAACTAGGTCTCTGAACACTACTGAACTCGGCAACACTTTCCTTCGAATTTTACCGGACAATTTTTCCAAAAGTGTTTTTCTTGTATCTTTTTTTCAGGGCTCCGACCATAGTCACGTTCCTTCTATTAAAAATCACGTTTGTTAAAAGAATTGAGCAAAACACTTCGCCCCCCC